>JANTCA010090895.1:0-13563 GCA_024741275.1 Chironex yamaguchii
ATTTGAAGCCACCTCCCCCCCCCCCCCCCAAAAAAAATAAATAAATAGGTACCACCCGTAACCCTCCCAATTACCTACATGCCCCAGGAAACTATTTAACACGTCAATGCACAACGAAGTGTGGTAAATGATATCGACAACCCACTCTAGCTTCCATCTTTCACAATCGTCAGCTTAGTTTACATGGCTTCACTTTTCGAATAATCTATTTGAAATATCTCATACAAAACAGCGAGATTAATAAGTTTACGAAAGCAGTATCAATTGTACTTTTGCAAGTGACGAATAAAACCTATCTGATCCACATATTGTCTTGATGAGCGTTAATATGACTTGTGACGTATAACAGTTCTGTTATCAATGTACTCAATGCACAACATGTGTGCTATGATGTTTACGGGGACAGCTGGTAAGCAGCCTCGTTGAGAGGAGATATATGATGTTACATTCAAATTACTGATTACGTTAGGCTTCTAGATAAACGCAGAATCTATCAGATCAACTTATAACTGTAAAACTCCAATAACGTTACTGTAAATGTCTCTCAATACAAAGATTATTAAATTCGGTCTGTCAGGACGATCTCAAGCTTGTTTCATTAGATTACAAACAACAAACATTCGATGATTTTTTGGCTTTTGTAGTTGAAATCAGCTGTGTTTGTTTTTCAATGCAGCTAATATCGCTTGATTTCCCTGCCAAGAGCAGTTATAACAATAAGATGACGGTCGTTCAAAAGCTCTTTTATTAAGGAACAATAAGCATCAACAAAAAAGCTTGAGATTATAAATTTGGAATGGAAACTTTGCTTGTAGGAATAGAATCTCAACAATAGGGCGGTCAGAGGCAAACAGCAATGAATTGTAATAAAAGATGTCAGTGAGTGCGATATATAAAATTTGTACTATTTGCAGCAACTCAGTTTGTACTGAACATGGATACATTAGAGACTGCAGTAATTCTTAGATCATTTGGAGAAATGTGTCAAAAAAGTACCCAGATTAAAATAACCTGAGAAATTGCTATTAAATTTTGCGTTATGTATGGGTATAGAGTACATTACCCCCGTCGAGAAAATAAAAGGTGCATGCTTAGCATAACGTATCCATGCTTGACTGAACTGCTGTTCGACACAAGAAATTGGTCCTCCCAGCTGCAAAAGGCAACGGTTTTGAACAGATGTGTAAAAGAACCAGTATGAAGGATTAAAAGCGAAAAGGTAAATATGATTTTAATGCAAATAGGTACCTGTTTCTGTGAACGTTTCGTGTGAGATTAATACCAACGGGATACTTATAGAGGATTAAAAGCTGAAGGTGTTAATGCTTATGTCTGGTGTGGACCGAAGATCACTATGTATGTAGCTCCTTCCTCGCATTTTCTTCATACAAACAGTTCACTTTCACCGTTAAAAGCATCACAATAATCAAAATCAAATGGCTTGGTATGAATCTGAAACATAATATATCACAAGAACAGAGTTTTTTGTTAACTTGTTTGTTTAGTATTATACAACTCAAACATTAATTAAAGTTTGAAATCTTATAAACTTTATCACTTGAAATTTTGTACTCCTTCAACATTTCCCACTGTATGTGACGGGAAAAGCACAAAAGTACTTCTTAATCATCATCGGTAGGTGTACTTTATTCTATGAGATATTTTGTCGACTTCAGTGTTTTCTACATTTTCAGTCAATGCTACTTTGTCCCGCCTAAAATTTGACGTCGTTATACGATCAATATGGTTTACGAAGTTGATGCTATCTTGCATGTTTGTGTTGTCGGCAACGATGGCAGTAGGACTTTTTATATTTTGCCCATTTTCTCAACGGGAATCATAGGTAGTAATTGCAAAAGTTTGTAATAGCGAAATTTTTATCCCGACATATTTAAGTTAAAAATATATTGGATTATAGGGAAATTCTGTTACAATTTAATCGTGTTGACTATGACGTCCTTTAACATTAATGGTTTAATTTTTTATGAGCCTTTGGCTGGGGCCAAAATAGATAATCTGTTGGTGTTTTATCAGTTATGGTTTGTTTACACAATATCAATTCTTATTTTAAAAGTGCACTGGTTTATTGTTTGTTGACATGAAGACCAGCTGACATACCATTTTGTCGTTTATCTTAGTCACTCTACACTAACACTTGCTTACAAACTCCGACAAAGCGACAATATCATCTGTAAGTTGAAATGTCTTGGTAATGGATAATGAGCATGTGTTTTATTGAGACATTATCTTGTAAAACCTGCAAATTATTTTCTCAATGACAAGTATTACGACATTTTCAGGTGTTACCTTCCCATGTAGGAACTATATGTGCATTTGCACGATTTTTTATGAACTACATAGTGTTTTGGTAAGAGCTTAAGTTGTTTAGTTTTCAATTTGAAATTGGTACTCAAGTTGCTTTGCTTTTTGCTTATGCGTTTGTTCATTGTGTTGGGATGAGAAAATGATGTAGACATTCATGTCGGGAAGGGCCACAAAAATATCTTTTACAGAAACAAAATTGTAATCCAAAAAGATGGAAAGAAATGTTCTCATCGTCCTCTACGACATTTTTATTATCTTCGGTTTGTCCCTTATGTTTGTCTGCGCAACCTGGAACAAAGAACAGTATGAAACTGGTAGTATGAGATAACTACCATATCTCTTTATCTTGAAATAGGTAGGAACATCCAGGAATAAAGTCTTATTGCAGACAACATTGCATTAAAGTTTATTCCTAGCTTTCGTTGCTTCCTGCATCATCATCAGGGACTAAGGTATACAGCAAAACAAGTATCTTTATAAAGGAATCAATACAATTAGGATACAATCAAATCTCTGGATTTGAAATTTACATTTTCCATTGTCGATCCATTGATTAGGAAGGATGGAAACTTAGTATGAACTAAAGCTCCTAAAGACAATTTTATATATTGTTCTCGTTGACAGCTTTGATAGCCAAAACATAGTGAAAACAAAGCAATTCATAATGCATAAATTACTTTAATTTTCTTCAAGCATTAATCGTCTACACTTACGAACAGCTCGATATAAAACTCTTGTTTCCTGACTTTATTGGTCGCAACGTCCTTTCACTTAAGACAGTTGAGCTGAAACGAGTTCAACTTAAACTTTCCACTCTTACAACTTGTCATTTTTGCAGTCAGTTAACCCCCTGGTGGCATGTAGTCTCATAAATTGTATGGATCATAGCATAGGGAGCATATGAGAAATTCCAGTAAGCGGGCAATTTCTGTTACGTCAAAATGCAATTCAATTTAAATTTGTGACGTTATTTGGTTCTAGGTGCTGAACACTGGCTCCTTGCGATTTTTATGTTTTGTATACATCTATGGAGCATCGTCACGATTTGTGTGCATGAAACACGATTGAAAGAAATATTTGAACCAGATAAGAGACATAGAAAGATTATAAATGTTTACTAGTTTGACGCACAAGTCAGTCCATCTGGAAGAGCATGTACAAAGTAGAGAAGAAGAGCATTTTCAAGCTTTCCTTCGTGTTAAATGAACCTGAGTACATCGGCATTTTGAAAAACAACAATTTATAATCTGAAGAAATGAATGTCATATCTGCATGTCTTGTCTATTTGTTTACTTGTTTTTATCAAAGAAGGATTTTCCTGAAAACCAATAAATGACTTAATTATTGCGAAATGATATTCAATATATTTTCGAATTCACACGTTGCGTCTTGGAGAGGACGCAGAGAGGCTGATATCATTAAATCAATGTTGTTTTTCGTCGAGCCTCATGACCGGGCAAAAATTTAGCCTGCATTGGAAAATAACAAAATCGATCAGGTTCTCTTAATAATCTCTAACCGCATCATCAATTGTATTAACATTGTATAATAAACCAAATGCTATTTTTTGTTATTGGGCTGGAAAAGAGCAAGATGCTGGAATTCAAGGCATTTGACTGTTTAAGTGTTGCAAAGCTTAAGAGAGTGCTACCCTACATGTCCTTGAGTACTTATCCTTCCTTCCTTCCTTCCTTCCTTGAGTACCAAAGATCGCAAAATTGAAATTTCTGAACTTTATAGCAGAGAGATGTGCACTATCTCGTTTCATCTGATTGTTTACTGGTAGAACGGTTACAAGATTTGTTACTTAGACCCTGTGACTCAAGATCTTGCTGGATTTTCTAACGATGTAAAGAAAATATGTGTTAATAACATTTAGACTCAAGAACTAAAATCTTTGGATCAATTCCAAGCTAATCGTTGATGATAAGGCCACCTGCATATTCTCAAAATATGTTGACATTTGTTATATATATGACAATATGGACTGTGACATTTGTACCATTATGTAATGGAAGTTATTAGTTACAGAAATTCCGAGAAACAGGAGGCAGTTTAATAGGGTCAGTACATTGCGTATGACAAATGATGGAGTATGCAAATATTAAAATAGGTATTACGTAATGAAAAACGATCTCCTAAAAACCAGCCTACACAGTTCAATACTTGCTTAATGGTGCTTCCGTTGAAATACTTGGTTAATGGTGCTTCCGTTGAAATACTTGGTTAATGATGCTTCCGTTGAAATACTTGCTTAATGGTGCTTCCGATGAAAGGGCAATAATTTATGTATTGCAGCTTGTATAAAAACTTTCAGGGCATTCAATTAATTTCTTACATTAATTATATAGCTCAATTACTCTGATAGTAGAAGTAGTTATAAAAATAGTAGCTAGGTATATTCAGTGCCCAATGCTAATTCCTGGTATTGCCATTTGTGAAATTTCCGTATTCAGACTTTCTTGGTATCTAATGGACACATCTTTTATACTTGACACGGACTTTAAACATAAAAGACATTTATTAATCGGCAGCCCATAGACAATAAATTATGACAGCAGAACATATTTGCTGGCATTATCATATTCTTTAGGAAAGCAACTTGGATGCCTTGCTAAGTATAAGTCTGGTTCGCATCAATTGATTTGTAGCCTTGGTCATTAAGACTGGGTCTTTTGTATACCAGCATGGAGACAGCGTCTTCAAATAACTCCACTTTAAGGAAATAAAGTGACAATTTTTAATATTTAACACGAAATTAAAAATTTTGAAAAGAACAATCTATTAGAACTGCCGTCGGATGGAAGTCAATGTTTTCAACCATGCCTGTGTCTGCCTGCCAGTTTGTTCAGGCTCTACTCTTATATGCCTCAACGAAAACTGTTTTTTTTAGTATTCAGGTACATCTTTCAACATCTAAATCACGTTTGAGTATAATTTAAAGAAAGGTCAATTTTAAGGTCACCTGGGGTCAAGCTCAGATTTTAATTTCCATATCCTAACAATATCCAAATTGGCTAAAATGTATTTTTCTCTGTCACGTGGGCTGTGGGTCTTATAGGCATTCCTTGATTATTTTTCCATTACTATTATAATTACATTTCCTGTCACCGTATTACGACTAAGAAATCGAGAGGATTTGATCAGTATATAACTAAGAGTGAGTGTAGGAGAAATTCAAAGAAACAGCCTATAGTCTCATGTGGAGTACCTGGTCCTTTCTTCTTTCCGAGCAAAATATTATGGCCATTCAGTTACAGAGATGACGTTACTGAGATGTAAATTAACTGTCATGATTACCCAACGTAGTGAGGCCTATTAATTCCGTGTGCCCGTGTTGTTGTTGTTGCTACATCCAGTGGGTTTGAAACATGAAATTTTCTTCCATGATCAAACAAAGCATGAGATATGTGTTAACACTTTACTTATTATTCCAAAACAAAGTCCATCTTGAGCAGAAGGATTTTCATTGACCAGTCTTTTTTTGGCAGAAAACATTGATCGGATAAAAGAATATTTCCAAAGGATCTTGTCAAGTGTTTAGATCTTTATCAAGTGCATAGAATTATATCAATGCAATGTTGTCCTTTTTAGTGTGGGCAGATCACAGCAAGATTACTGTCCAAATTCCGCGTTGGGCAATTAACTAACAATGCAATTGTTAAGTAAAGAAATATGCTCTTTTTAAATCGTTATCCTGATGGGAGACATCATCTTCCCTATTAATGTAACAGTATAGAAGAGACAGTGGTCGTGTTGCCTTCTTTAGAATCTGTGTTGTGTGGGTCAGGCAAATGTCAGAAATTGAATATAAAACATTGATTAATGCCACTTCTTGATCATGAGTCGGGCAATTAGTTAATACTATTGCTAGTCTATTTGTTTTTCGTGGACGTCCTGTCTTATAGCTACTATTAATAGAGAATTTATTATTTTCTTTCTAAGAAAAGCTTTGTTATATCATAGAGCCCAGTTATGTCAATTAAGTGCCCGCTTGTAGTCTACGTCACCAGGGAGAAACAAGTCAGTTATTGTTTGTCCTTTTGAACCGTGAAGAAGAAAAATAGTTTTGTAGCCTGGGTTATTTTTGTTCTTTCTTTGGATTTGAATTTGAATCGATTCGAAACTAGTGACTCAACTTGGCTACAACCGAAGTCTTGGAAAGAAACCACCTTTAATTGCGTCAGGACTAATTGTAAAATAATGAATCTTCACTTTACTTGTTTTCATTTCACACAGTTCTAAGAATAGTTTTTCTTGACAGATGTTTGACGTTGACAAAGTCCAAGTGTATTAGTTTACTGAATAAAGTCGTCAGACAATTGATTTTTTTTCTTGGGTAGTGTGAAGTTAAAACGTGCAAATATGTATTCTGCATCAATTTACTATTATATCATATTGGGCTTACGGGGGAATGCCATAAAAATGCAAATATGCAGTTTCGATGTGAAATTGCTCCAATAAGCACGATTACATCCAACTTGTAGAGTTTCGGTGCATTCAGTAATTATCATTATATTGAAAATATAAGTTACAAGGACTTCAGTAGCTACTCGAGGGTGTTCTTTGCTTTGCTCTTACCTCGTAGTATCTGATACAGCTAAATGTAAATCTATATAGACATTTAATGGTTGCCAAAAATCAGTCCAGGTAAGGCCGTTGCACCTCATTATGTATATGCTTGTATCGACTTGAATAAGTTTCATTAATGTTTAGTTTATAATATTCCATTTCAAGCAAATGAAGGTAAGGCAAATAGTAATACTTTATCAACCTTTCCATAAAACAGCTTTTGCACTTCTCGCCAGGCCATGATATTTTCATTAAACAGATTTTTCAAATATTCTGATATCAATTTTGCTCCTTGAATACGGCACATAACGACGGCAGATATTAGTTTTGCTTAGAGATGACAGTTATTAGTCTATGTCAGATATCCGGCTGGTGTTAGCAAATGGAGGAAACAAGCAAGTTTGTGTGTTAACACTATTTTGAGTAAACTACAGAAATCTTACGTAATTCTTAAGACCACGACGTCAATCGGATGTGATTCAAAAAAGATGGAAACGTTCGTGAAATACTATGTTTAAGATTGTCAATATTAGAAGGCAGTCTAGTATGGTCTGTTGGTTGAAATATGTGAATGCTGCCGTGGCATTGATTTAATATTTTTCTATCTATGCTATTTTGTTGATATGGAAGAATCACAGAAGGAGATAAATGTTTAGTATATGCAAATGACTTGTTATGAAAACGCTCCTGTTCTATTTGAATTTTCATTATCACCATTGCATATTAATAGAATTCTAATGTAATGTTGTCAATGACCAAACCATTTTGACACTTGCCACACACTTTTAAAAAATTGTAAAAAGGTTGCAAGCAGAGTTAGCGTGATGACAAAAATAAGAAATAGTCTGACATCGGATACACCAGAAGCATTATACAGAACGATGGTATTATTAAATTTTACATACACGTGTTTCTTTTATAAGAAAACCACTTTTTTCTTAACTTTTCCCGAAATTGAGGCTTAGATTTTCTTACGATTTTATTAACTTTTGTTGGAATAAAGTTGTTGAAACGGGTTACCGTGTCTTTGTTGTGCCTCCATGTACACGGCACTATTGATGTGACACTAGTGCGATATTGTTCGGTTTTGATATAGCAAGTTTTATATTTGTTATTAATAATTCTCAAAAAAATGCCTTCATCTTGGTAAAAGAGCTTGCAAAAAACGAGCTAATATCAATTTCTGGCACATAAGAAAGATGAACTGCGTAACTTGAGTCTTAACATTTTCTTAAGATTTTGCCTTTTTGAGCCTGATTTTCTTATAAACCTTTTTCTTTGTAAAAAAACACGTGTATTGTAGTACTTTATCACTGGAATTACCTCATTCTAGACTAAAAAGATCAGAAGCATCGAGAATAGAGAAAAACATTAATTGAGTTAAAGAACGGAAAGAATATGGAAATACGAATTCTATCAGTATCAAGCCTGATTAAAAGGCCAGCATGTATGATAGTTTTTGATTGTCTAAGCAATAATGTTTGTGAGGTGTTTAAAAAGTATTTTGAGAAAAGGGACCACAAGTATGCAACAGGAAACAATCAGAATTCAGTGAAGCTACCAAAAGATATTTAAGATATTGCTATGATATTTAATGTTCTACACTCCGAAGTTAAGAGCGTAAAATTTAGAACTGTTCTCAGGAAAGCGTTAGATGAAGATTATTAATGAGCATTAGCTATATTTTTAATGATCGTATTGATTTGTATAATTTTACATTTCATTTCACTTTAGGAACAGAACCTATTGATAACTGTGTATTCTTGCAGTTAAGAGATTATCCTGTGTAAAAATTCGATTTATCATTTTTATTTGCTATTACCCCCTCCCTCTTGATCAGATCACTTTTCTGTGGATATTTGTAACGTGCTTTCAAGGTTCTTGGGCGAAAGTGTACCATTATTTATAAGATCAAGCCTCGCATTGCCAATCCATGTTGTTTCTAGCCTTGCTTTTGGTCCTTTTGTACGTTCACAGAATGTTTAGAGTGCCATACTAGCAGGTGTGTCTTTGTGTATTAGGAGCTGAATGGAATGGACCAAAGTATCTTAAAACCTCGATCACTGTTAAACATCTCGTTATCAAGTAGTATACTCTCGGTAAAATAATTTTTTAAGGCCATAAGTGTCGATTTTTTGCAGTTCTTAGTATGATTCATGTTATCAAATTTTAGGTAAAAGAATGAAGGTCTGCACCTTTTCACGGATCATTGTTGTTCTAGGAGCAACGCTCCTTGCTTCAACTTGTGTCAAAGCTCAATATGGTAAGTTTGATGTTGTAACATTCAAGGTCAAGAATATGTCAAGTGGTAGTTACAGAGTTAATTTGTAAGGTAGATTCTAAAATATCCTGCCTTTGATATTTTAGGTCATTTAACTAAAGCATTGATATTTTGGAAGGCTAGGTAGCTTGTCAGAATGGTTAAACACTGTGACTGTTCTTTGTAGCAATCTACCATGCTTCAAGTTTCCTTGGATCTAAATCGACCTTCATCAATAAGAAATTATGTACCTCTCATTTCTTTTAGTTTGTTCATGGATAAGACCCCAGTGCATTTAAGGCTAATTACGAACTGATTACTTTTCAAATTGGAGAAAATTCTCTCTCCTGTCGTTCATTTCTTTCCATTCTTTCGTCTTTGTCAATCTTAATTCCTGAGGCACAGTTCCTTGGCTGTCTTGCTTATTCCTTTTCCGCCATAAATTCTCATTGAGAAATATACCAACCAGCTGCTCATTTCAAAGAAAATTCCTCAACTTGGTCTCGTGTTAAATAACAGAAGTAAACGCGTCAGATTTGCAGTCGTGAGGCCTTGGTTCAACACTCTGCTGGTCAGTATCACAACTTTACTTCCGCTTGTTTCAAACACAAGTAAAATTATGACTGTGACTACCGGTTCGTCGAACCTCCATCTTGTGACTACTGATGTGACGCCAAAATTAACTTTTCCTTTGTTCTCCACACAAGACAACCCTGTCGATTTCTATATTGGGTACACATAGTACCCATTTAAAACCCCTGCTCGAACCAAAGTCCTATTAACTCCATCCCTTAGGCAATAGCAAATGATGAATAGCATGCATGAATTTAAGATGTTAACTAATGTCATCAATATCTTTTTTTCTTCTTGCAGATTTCAGCCACATATTAAGTAAGTATTCTTCTTTTGTGGATGAGTATTTCCAGGTTTGACTTGAAACATTTTGTACTGGTGCTTCTTATTTCTTGTGTACATTCACAAGATCAAGTATCAACCTTATTCACTACACATCTCAAGCATGGCTAGTAAATATCCTGAGTCCGTTCCCTTAACAATTATAACTTACCTATTTAAAGTTCATTGGGATTCTAGTGTTGACCAGGTTTTTACATCAGTAAGTTACAGTTGATTAACGGTTCATGAGGTTCATCGAATGCTATACTATATTGTGCTTTGATGAAGATCATTATCGAGAATTTCAGAGTGATCCAAACTCCTGTATTTTATACGCATCATCACTGAAGAAAAAGCTTGAGCCGGCTACGAATATATTGTAAACATTTCAGAAAAATACGTCAAAAACCTTTTGAGTTATTTTGTAAACTAACCAACCAACCAACAAACAAACTTTGGTGAAAACATTGCCTCCTTAGCACAGGTAACTAGACTTGTCAAAAGGCGATTTGGAAAATTAAATGTTAACGTGGTGGTAGAAATTCAGTTATTTGACATGATGCATACGTGAAAATTAAGTGATATATTACAAAACGTCTGAAATTTGACAAAAAATTTAGTTGACAGAGTACACAAAATTTACGTGACGTATTACAAGAAATTTACGTGTCAGTTGCTGCACGTGTGTTAGACATCAATGACGAAGCGCCCCTGTGCGTCGTAAGAAGAAAAATCGATAACGCGATTAATTGATGATGGATGTTTCGTACAGTTATTTGTTAGCTTGTATTGAGTTAGATAGCTACTGACAGTGATGTAAAATATTTCGTAGGACATGATAGATAATATGGAGAAGATTTTTGCTTCTTTAAAGGCCAATTGAAGTACTAAAGTTTTAGAGTTTAACAAAGTTTTCCCCTCCAAACAACAGTTTTGTGTTAAGTTAATTTGCTTTTGCTGTTAAAATGAGGATTGCAGGGTTATTGTCAAAACCATACTGACATGCAAAGTGTGTTGAATAAAGAATCGTGCTAAATGAAGATGTTCATGCGAGACAGAATATTAAAAAAACAGAAGTAATGTTGATGTAACGGCCGTCAAACAGTGCATGCTTGTAAATTGGGTATTGCAAACAGCATCGTCACTTCGCAATAACAGTGTATATTTGGACATAAGTTTACTATGACGCTGGTATACGAAGAGATAATGCTTCCTAGCTTAAAAAGATGAGGATTAGCTCTTAATCCGATAAGCGTTAAAATTGTGCATATTTTCTTCATAAAATGAGACAGGTCCACTCAACCTACGCCCTACCTCAAACATGATTGTTATTGCCTAGTTAATGACACTTGTACATTACGAGTAGACTTTACGAAATTACGCTGTGATAATATCTATCTACTTTCAGCTCTTCCAAATGTAACCAAGGCTTTGTCTACGCTTGGATTCACACAAGGCCGCATGGATAATATAACAGTACTTTCACTCGCCAGCGAAGTTACTGGACAAAATGCTACGGTTCTTAACGCTACATTTCTGAGGTAAGTTTCACTTTTCTACTCGCTCTGCAATGCATACGCCATTTAGTATTACCTGGATCAATAATTTTACTATTATGAACATAAAAAAGTTATTAGAAGCTGTTTTCTACTATCCGATGCTGGTGGTAACAAGTACAAACCCATGTTGTATTCAACCATATTCCTTAAAGTGTGATAATCGTTACGTTCGTCTGCTTAAGGAGACCGTTATGAGAATGTATTGCACCTTAAAATGATTAGTAGTAAGACCGAATGATTTCAAAGTTTGGGTTATAAGGAGAGATGCTGCAGACATGTTACTACACTACATGGCATGACGAAAGAAAAATAGGATAAAAGAGTGTAAGAAACATTAACTAGTGATTAACAAGGTGGTAGATTTTCGCTATCACAAAGAGGGGCTTAATGACAACAAGAAAACTAAAAACTTTCCGCTTTGGGTACGTAAAAATCTCGGGAAAATTTATAAACTAACCCGTTACTAGTGAGCTTGAAATAGGCAACTTTGTTAAGAATGTTGTAGTTTCCGAATCACGGTTATGGTTGTCAATAAATTTACTTTGTATGTTGCCTCCTGCAGAACGGGTATGACAATGGAATTGAGTAATACAATCAGCCGTTCTTCAATCAAATCATTGAGGAGCATGCTGTATTTGCTGGAAATTCTATTGATTCATACAAAACACCTTGCAGAGATGCTGGTGACGATGATGACCTTAGACACAGCTAGATATACAAGAGATTCTTTAATTCCTGCCATACAGAAATTTTTCCCTGTACCAACCAACAACATCAGCGCACAGCTTATCTATCCATCACAGACAGTCACTGGTGACAATTTGAGATTTTTATCACAGGTATTTCCAAAGCTTCACGCTGCTCTTGCTCGCATGCTCCTCCCACGTACATCACACATGGTTCAGCTTTACTTTGGAACTGAAGATTCATTGAGAACGATTAGTGGATTGACTCTTAATCAACTAAATCAGTTAAACAGCAGCAGTATTCTGAGTACAGTTACAGGAGACTCCAACAAAGCTTTATCTATTTTGAACCAAATGAATACAATATATATGAAGCTAACAGCTGCGATTGTCAAGTTCCTTGGGATGACACTGAAATCCTTCTTACCAACATGCAAAATATCACAAGCTAAGCTGCTGTCCATGACCACATCAGCCATTGCAATGTTATGCTCAAAATTAAAACTTGACTTCTATATCAAGCAGAATAACATAGAACCTCAGAAACGATTCTTTACAAACGTCACTTTGAAAGAATTTGCACGATTTTCTAATGTTTCCGACAGTGTTATGGTAGAAAGATCCTTTATACAAGTCATTACTTTAACACGGAAAGCCATAGAGGATGCCGAGAAGATGTTGACGATACCTACATCAATTTTAGCATATCGGAATAACCTACCACTAAGTGTTTTACCAAAGACAACGGTAGCTCAGTTTGCAGTAATAGTTTTAAAATTGCCTCCCCGTTTTCTAATGATTGGACTTCAAATAAGTCAGGATACATTCACGTCTCTTTCTAACACAAAGTTCCAGTTCTTGAAGTCACATGCAGTTAGATTTGGCATACCAGGGAATGATAACAAATTCTATACAATGCCTTTGAAAAATTTGCTTGAGATTGGAAAGTCTAATGCAACCATACTGACAAAAGCGGTAGAAACAGGTATGGAGTATATTGGTACAAAAATACCATACTCCACGGTATTGAAGATATACTCCATGACTATGCAGCAGGGGTTAGATACCACCATTTCGCGACTTGCATTTGTTCATGCTGGAGTGAATAAAGTTGAATTCATAGCTGCTTTCTCGATCACACCCATACAGGACGCAATATTAGATAAAGTTTATGTTCGCCATATGAAGATTTTTAGTCAACTATCTGACGCAGTCATTGCAGGTATGACATTAAAGAACCTTGGATTACAAGCATTGCAATTGGCAA
>JANTCA010090896.1:0-11053 GCA_024741275.1 Chironex yamaguchii
CCATCCATCCATCCATCCATCCATCCATCAATCAATCAATCAATCAATCAATCAATCAATCAATCAATCAATCAATCCATTAATTAATCAATCAATCAATCCACTCATCCATCCATCAATCAATCAATCGATCCATCCATCCATTAAACAATCCATCCATGCATCTATCAATAGTAGTATCAGTCCATCCGTCGTTTTGTCCGTCTAGCCGGCCTGGTATCTATGCATCTATCTTACAGTTCAGTAGACATTGCGGTCGTTCATTTATGAATTGTTCATCACGAAAGCCTCCCTCAAACAATTTTATATTAAGTCATGTAATAAGAACGCACAATACTAATGATTTATTTCTGATCTCTGATTTTAACTTTGTCGTAAAGTCATCTTTTGGCGACACCGCTGCTATAAGGTCTGTAGGTCCTGTAGTGAATTACGCCCCCATACATCTAATCGCAGTTTTAATGATCTCTTTGCAATTAAAGCCGCTTGTACAACTATTGCTCCTCTTTCTATGTAAGTAATATTCGTTGCTTTTGATGATTTCCGAAATAGCTTTTTGGCTTTGATAACTTCATGCAATTATTATCTGGCAACAAAGACACGAAAGTTGCCGAGATAAAGTTGAAGTAATTAAGAGAAGAAGCAAATCTGAGTAGTGAGTGTTTATACTGTGGATTAAGTTCTCAAACATGTTCCTTGGTACTTAAACTTACACAAAGGTAATAGAAAGAAGTCAACTTTTTTCATTAATTACATGCTCTAAATATGCATCGTTTATAACATCAAAGGAATTTACAAGGCTCTGAAAATACATCTTCCATCGATAGTGCTAACCCTGATCAAAATAGCAGAGGTGCATAAAAGCCACTAAGTCTCCGGTCAATGTAAATTAATTTATCCAAAGTCAATCGTTTGGGTTAGTTGTGCTGATAGGCTAACGAGAAGCACTTTTAAGACTCGGGAGTTTTGTGTCTGAAGTTTAAAAAACTACGTGAAATCCCATGCGAACTTTTCTCCGCATGAGCTATGCAAGTTTAGTATTTTTACCCCGTCATGTATCTATAAAGTAAATGATTTTATGGTTGATTATTTGAAGTATGTTAGATATTAACAGTACTTATGAAGATGGTTAAATGCAGGAAGTTAACTGCTCTTGTACCATCGTTTGGACGTGCTTTTACTCGCGCACACCGGAACTAATCTATGAAAGTCTGTAATTTTCTTCTGTTGGTCGTATGATTCAAACATGATATACCATAATTAAAACACTATTTTAGAATTAGCTGACTATCATTTGCTCTGGCTAACTGCTGCAAAACGTCGCACTTCATTTGTGTTGTTTATAAAGAGGTATTTACCGGACGACAGATTTAAAACAGACTGGTGATGTTGACTTTTCTTAGCTATTTACTGTGCGTTTCCTTTCTTAAATTTACTGCGTTTATTAAAGGGAATCTGTTATAAACCAGCATCGTACCAGAATTGAATGTCCTCAGATATTTATTTTGTCTTGTTGTACGTCTGGTGCACAATACACTACTTGTACAACGTACAATAAATCTGTCACATCACAGGACGATTGGGCACACTCGTTCACACAGTCACATGTATATAATTAAGTGGCAGGAAAAGAAGAGAAGAAAAGACAGAGACATCGATAAAAGACAAAAGCAATATAGAATGGATAGGGAGGTAGATGCTGAAGAAAGCAAGAGAGTGAAATTCCAGGAGAAAATGCCAGATTGAACCATAACATGAAAATGCCTCAGTGACCTCCAAGCCATGGAGGTGAACTGGCCTGACCCTACCTTTGATTGTTACTCAAAGGCAAAGAAAAAGGCGAAGTATTGGTCTGAAATTGACAGTTCTTGGCTTTATTTACAGAAAGCAAACTAAATCACGATATTTTGTATTTTTTCTTTGCATTTAGTTCGTCGATATTCATCCCTCCCTCCCCTCCCTCCCCTACTCGTGCACAAGTCGAAAATTGCATGAAACTTGTTGCATTTAGGGGTATCTGTTATCGAGCTCCTTCAGTGTGACTTCCTTAAAAGGCATAAATTCTAAAGTGCATCCTTTTTTATTAGGGGATGTGGTTGTATGGGATTTAAGCCGAGAGGATGACAGTGTTGCAGATAGCTCCGCCCCAGAAGATAATAAGCACCAAGAACCAGTCACAAAAGTAAGTATTTTCAACCTTACCTAAAATATGTAAACTGTAAAACTTTTGAAGTTGCTTTGGTAAATATAATTTTTCCAGGGGTATAACGCAAGGTCCTATGCTATTTAATAACATCTATTACGATACCCTTCCAATAACAGCTTCTTAATGTGGTTGGATATGTAAAGCATTTCCAGTGACTACAACAGTGACATTTGAATTCGATGTGCAGCTTTCTTGTAAATTCTAAGTTTGAGGAGGTCTGAAATTTTAACAGCTCCGAGTACACTATTCCGCTCTAGGATTGTTTTCTGTACAGCCATTGGAGTGTTTCAAAAGAAGCATCACTTATTGTTGATCCGATTTACCTGTTATCAAAAACTACATTAGAGCGAGGAAAAGGGAACAAAGATGGGCTATGTTTGATGAAAAATGATATTAACATTAGCGAGACTATAGTGATGTCTGGTAATGTTAAAGAACTTTTTATTAAAGGAAGTAGTTTTGGCGTGTGAGTAGTACGGTCGAGAGGGATGTAGCTGGGGGTAGCTGCAAGAATTTGAGCATGATTTCGTCTACCTCTTGAAATTTAAGGCCACAAGGAAACGTGTTGTTTATAGCTCCAGGTCCCTAACTGGGTCACAACGGGCCTTCATGTTAATTTAGTCTGTGTACATCTTACCCCATTGTTTATCGCAGAATGAACATATATTTCCAAATCTAAAACTATCACAGTTAAAAAGAAATGTGAAAATGGATTGTATTTGTTTCGGGAAGGAAATATTTGATCTTGCGTAATCACTAAAAGTAAAGTTATTAAAAGTAAAGTCATTATCACTTAACGGAACTTGGACTCCGGGTATCATGACTGCAAATCTGCCGTCATTTATACTGAGCTTAGGTTACGAATTTTCCGTCTGACGTTCTTCATATTTTAATATTTCAGACTGCTATGCCGTTATTGTTGTGCCTTTAGTTGTAAATAAATGAACAACGACTTATTTGTTTGGGTACTGATTGTAATAACTGAGTTGCATAGACCATCCCGGAGTTCGCGACGCCATGCGTCAAGTGAGGCAAGGTCCGCAATAAATGGCAACTTGTATTATCGAGATTTGTAAATTATCTTCTAGCTCAATGATTTTCTGGTTGTCATTTCGGCTACATTTTTGCATTCTAAATACTTTTTACGACCAGAGCTGCTGAAAAATAGCTTGTGCTTGCCATGAATTTTTCGGTGGTTTGCCCCACGTAAGGGATATCGACCAATAGAATCCAAGCATGGCTTCGCAAACTCCAAAAAAGTCTAATATCATAGAAAACCGGGAAAACCTTCCACCTGTGATTTACGCGCACCATGTATACTTTTTGTTTTAAGGTTATATGGATTCAAGATCAAGAAGAAAGGAGGAAAAAATATAAGGTTTCATAACTTTGTTTTTTGACCTTTTCATGCATGCGGTTGCTTTTACCATAATCTGATTTTACGCCTTTCTGTGCAGATTTCACTGCGGGAAATACAAGTTAATCCATATCTTATGTAGATTTAAACGAAATTTCAAAGCCTTACTCTTGTTATACTGATGCTGTCGACACCAACAGCTGAAAGTGCAATCCCAGACTCAACCCTAGACCCCAACTCAAGATCCCAGCTTATCGTTTAGCTACTGTATAGTACAAGGCCCTGGCTTTACCGAGAAAATATTCCTCGGTCTTTTCGTCATTTGAAATTTTCTTAACCCTTACAACATGAAAAAAACGCAGTTAACTTCCTTTCCTGACTGTATCCTTTGCTTATCTATTTTATATTTATTTTGTCTATATCTCTGCTTCAAGTAAAGTGGTATTTCAATTCACAAGTGTTTTAAAGCAACTAAGAGTAGTTTGGACGTCAGCAGACATCACTCGAAAGCTTTAGGTAGCGCTAGTCAAGAGCTTTATATGGGGCTTTTTGCTATTTAGCGTAGAAAGCTGAACATTGGAAAATGGCGATACGATCCTTTGAGATCTGGGTGTCGAGGAGAGTTTTGAGGATAAGCTGGATGGAGAGGGAAACAAATAAACGAGTTCATGAAATGGAAACCAGAAAATATAGGCTTGCCTGGGCTTGGTGTCAATAGAGAATGAAAGAATGAGGAAAAATAAGAAAGAAAGGAGAAGAAGAAGAGCAGCTTGGTTGGATAACTCTGGAGAATGATCTGCAGGAATGTCGATTGCTCGCAGCATCTCACGGAAACGTAAACTTGAATGACACCTACGTACCCAACGAGGCTCTGGCGTTGAGGAAGAAGTATTTTGAAATGTTGACAATTAAAATATTATGATCCAATTAAAATATTATGATCCAATTAAGATATTATGATCCAATTAGTCTTGCCGGTAAGTCCTTCCTTAGTCTTTCCGTGCAGCTCACGTTCTTTAACTCAAGAAATGTAAGAAAGCATTTTTTAATCTAATTCTGTTTCTACTTTTAGCTTTGTTCTGTCAGTGGTGATGGAAAGATGCTGTTATGGGACTTTAATCCTATCACCAAGAAGATATATTTGGCCTCCGGGTATGATGGTAGATGTTTATTTTTCCTAACATAAGACATGATTTTTGGCCTGTTAGCCTCGAAAAACCACAACAGTTGATAAAGGCTACATTGCATGCAACAAATCTTTGTTTCCCAATTGGCTTTTGTATGAAACATGCATCGAAATTAGCCAATTATTAACTAAATAGGCTGCCATTACTTTCCTTTCTGAAGATTCATACTCTGAAGAGGCTTGTAGCCCATGTCACGAAACTGTAAATCTAATACCTTTTTTACTGAGCTGTACAAAAGGCAATAAAGTCACTCAGACGTCGTTGACAGCGGCATGAAACCGTGCCGTCATGGGCAAATTTGTAACTTTATTCTGAACCCTTTTATACGATAATGGCATGATACCACGTCGCTTCGGTAAGACAGTTGCTTTGATGTCACTGACTTTTATTGTGGGCTTGTTTTATTGTTTTGTGGACTGTTTTACTGTTTTATTGTGACGGTGACATGAAATCATGCCGTCGCCGTGCCAGCATGACCCGTTTACCGGATGTCGTTATTATATCAGCATGAACCTGTACTGGTATGGCTAACGACATGGTTTTAATCCAGATTTACACCCCGTCATGCCGACATGACATCGGCATCTTGTTAACGGCAGGCCTTAAAATGCTAACGAAATCGTATAAACAGGATCTCATATGTCTGCGGCTATGGATGCTTCCATTTCCTCTCTTTGTTGCCTTTCTTCGCCATAATTTTCTGACAGAAATTTTGAATTTTGCGCGCATGTATACCTAAGTTTTAACTTGGTATCAATTTCAATTATATCATTTTACCGGCTGGTCGCTTAACATTGCCGCTAACGGCTTGTGTTTGATTGAGAGACGATGGTTTACTTGATAGGATAAAACCAGAGTCCTTTTTAACTCCACAAAGAACTTAAAGTGCTATTTTAACAGATACTTGTGAATCCAACTACAATAGCTAACTTCAATCTACTGCCAAGGGGAATCTTACCCCTTCAGTACAACCGAAAGCGCAGAGGTTTTTGTATCTCCTGGCCAAAATGTTTGGTTGGGTTAGTTTAGCTTATTTGTATAAATGAAAACAGAACGTGGGTAAAAGAGAGATATTTTTATTGATGTGTTTGGCCTTTGGTATGTTACGTAGATTATTGATGCCTATCTGCGATTTAGAAGAAACTTCGTTCAGTCTTTACTAAAAGGAATTAGGAGAAGGCTGAACCTTCATACGGCCGTCAGTACTTTGCATTTATATTACTAAAGTAAATCCGTTTTCGATCCATACTGGTATGCAGCACGTAAATACTGGGAGGCGGCAACGGCTTAGTGTTACTAACCCCGCTAATGTATTCTTGGCCCTTTTTGGCGATTTTATGGGGTTCTAGTTGACCACGTACCTAAAGACATGTATGCGTGTATGGTAGAGGGGTTGTACCCCTTCATAACTTGGACCCCTCGTTGTTCCTTGAGATGCCGTTTCTTGTTTACTTTTAAATTTCACGCATTAATTTACTAATCTGTCTTTTGAACATTTTTATTCGCTTGCAGCATCATTTTTTCTACCATATGATTTTCAATCGTTTGTAGGTTTATTGTCCTCACGGAAAACATCCCCAGAAGCATGAGGTCCGCGAAAATACGAACCGACTCAGCGCTAGGCGGTAGGTATTTCATTACAAGACTTTTTCTTTCATAGATATATTCTACATTTTGTTCCTTAAAGCAGTTAAGATGTTTTATTCAAACCTTACCACACAGCAGCTATGATATGGGAAAAAATCATTTGTATTTGCAACAGCTGCATGGGGTCGACAGTCGTAGACATCTGGTTGCCCAGTGACGCACATTATACGTAAATGATGAGACCACTTGGGTTTGCATCGCGCGATTTAGTTTGCTTGGGTTGCAAAAGAGAAGATAAGTCTCTGTGGTAGATCTTAGTCGTTAATCTGATGGGTCTCATCCGTTGATAAGGTGACAAAAGGTATAACGATATCATATCGACTTAGATAGGGACGAGTGTGCTATGAATGACAAGTATTATTTTTATTTCAAGCAATACGTGTAATTTATAAGAGTACATACAGCTACTTAATCAAGACCTTTAAATGCCATAGGGCTAGAGCACTACAAAACAGATGCAATATGTTCGTTTCCTTAACGAGAATTATTTGCCAGCGGTACTGTTCGACCTAAAAGGTAAAAATAATGCAATACACAGGAATTAATAGGTAATAATTTATTCCTTTAAGAGTGGAAAAGGAACCGCTTACGAATGGTCGATTTACAGGGTGCAAATTCTGCTGTAACATTACACACAAAAGCGATCAATCTGCTAGTTTTCAACTGACCACGCTTTATGCAATAAAACGAATCCTACCGTTCTTTTATAAGAATAAAATGGTCAGTTAAAGAATTTTCTCTCTGCAAAGTTCAAATTATAATATCTATAGCAGGCAAGAGAATTTTATCGCCCTATTTAGATGCAGAAACGTATGTTTTTTAAATTGGTGGCGAGCAATGTACTTATCACGTCAGACTATCTAGGTCGAAAGTTCGCTAACGAACAAATTGTCTCTGTGAAAGGGAGGCGAAATTTCAATAGTTATTTTTAAGTTGCTTTAACTAATGATTCATTTCCTGTTTCATTTCATCCCGGCTTTTCATCTTCGGTTATTTATTTGCATCAATTGATTCTTTCCTTTCCTTTCCTTTCCTTTCCTTTCCTTTTCTTTTCTTTTCTTTTCTTTTCTTTTCTTTCTTTTCTTTTCTTTTCTTTTCTTTTCTTTCCTTTTCTTTCCTTTTCTTTTCTTTTCTTTTCCTTTATTCCTTTCCTTTATTCCTTTCCTTTCCTAAGAGAAACCTTATAGGTCACCTGGTTGCAAATCTGTGTATAGTGTATGGATATCGATTAACCTGGTTGGTTTTCCCTTCGTCCACTATAAATAAGTTTTTGATTAAGAAGGTTACTCGAAAGCGAGGTTAAGGGTTTGATCAACGATAGTAATAACCAAAAGTGCAGGTTGTTCTTTACTGATCGTATTTCATGATCAGAGATTGCCAGGTAGTTAGTTCACACTATAGTTAGTTTAAAGCTACTTTATAAACCATTGTTTTTTTGAAAACTTTGTATGAGATACTTTGTTAAACAGGATTCCTTAAGGTTTAATTATTATGGGTATTACGATGAATTGCTTGAGAAAACTGTTGAGACTAAAGCCACATCCCATTCCCTTTTCTCTGAACTTTTCACTTTTTTTGTTAGTTTTGGAATTATGATACTCGCATTTCAGTGAAGCGTACATTAGTGTCTGTATCTAGCATAGCCTGCGAAGTTAAAATGAACTATAATTTGTCCTTCATGTATTCATTAATCTCCATGGGCAAGGTGCGGGCTGTTGATATTGATTTTGCGGAATGTCTAATGCCTCCATTGCTCTTGATTTTGAGCTGTCTTGACCAATTGTGACAGCGGCAGTGCAGTCTCTTCTATGATGTTGTCTAGCCACTGTCGCCTCGGACGTAAAATATAGACTTTCTAACTTTACTGGCCTTTTGAAAAATGGAATGATCGATCGGCTACCTAGCGGCAAGTTATATTTTGCTGGCTTTGTACTAGTCACACGCCTCCACACGCTTTTGGGTACATATCACAGGTTCCACGTTAAACAGATTTTAGTTAGTCAATATGGCGTTTTTCAAAAACCTCAATCTCCTGATGAAAATGTAAGGAAATACTCCGTCACTTGGTAGTGTGAGGCTACACATCAGCTAGTCGACCCAAAATCACTGTCAGTTAAATCCTAGTAGGTCTTTTCAATATCGTTTACTGAAAAATAAGAATCCATATATTCTTTTTGTTCCTCTTTAGTGACGTCGTTGTCAATTTCTAGTCACGACTCCAATCTTTTCATTTTGGGGACCGAAAGTGGATGTCTATTTAAGTGTTCATTTTCCTCCAGTCGCAGTTCACTGAAAGGTATGTAAGTGCCCTTTATTACATGAATGTTGACTGACAAACACGTAAATGCAAAAATTAGCGAGGTTTGAACTAAAAAAGTACATTTTGGTGATCAGCAAGTTAAATTCAAAATTGTTGAATACGACTGATACCACACAATACGTAGTAAGACGCAATAAGTAGACGTAGTAAGTACATTTAAAGGTACAACCTAAGATCCCGTTTACACCAAAATGATACAACCTCTGGATGCGCAACAAAGTTATTATGGATCAAGATTTTGTTTACTTTGTATCTAACTGCATCAAAACCGTAACACTTCTGTTGCTTATATCTGCAACATGTCTTAAATTGCTACGACCTGTACCTTTGTAATCTTTTTGGACCGTTACGGTTACGCTTGTGCACATGTGCCTTGTAAATACTTGTCTTGATCACTTTTTGATCCAGAACGAGGTAAAATCAGTGTTTTCAATTTACCTAGAACCGAGGCCGTTTGTGTGGCTGGAATTTGTATTTTTTTTATTAGTTTATTGTAAACCTTGTTCCGGTCATCTTTCGACAGATGCATAAGTCCAGGCTAAAGCTACTTAGTTAACTCCACCAGTTGGTTATGTTTTGGTTAGGGTTTGCTTGTTTCTCTGTTAGTCTGTTCGCTGACAAATAAACTCACAAACTTTTGCGAAATTTTGAAAAAGTGTCCGACCTGGGATAAGTAACAAATGATTAATTTGGGGGGAAGATCCGAATATCTGGATTCTGGATGTTTCCGGTGATGTAGCCTTTAACTGCAAGTGAGCGATAACCCAGCTACCGTATTTGGTAATGAAATCTTCACGAAAGTGACTAGCAAGGAAGTCATAGAGGTGAAAACCCTTGTTTGAATAATTATACTGGCTTGGTGGACATTTGCGCTCTCAGAGTGCTTCTAGTTTAACGTTTGTTTTTCGGCCGGAAAAGCTCGTGATGACTCCACACGAACCTGTACAGTACAAACGGTAAGGATAAGTGGAACAATTTTTTTGCTGGAACAGTCTAAGGGCTTTTGAATCGTGATAAACGTTGGTGGAAGACTAAATTTGAGATTATATAACTCCTGCAGCGTTGATGAACAGTGGGACAACTCTGAAAATCAATAGTAAGGTATACAAAAGAAACCATGCGTTATGAAGAAACGAAAAGACCTAAGCAGCTATTGGTAACTGAAGAGATGCCAACTGAAATGGAGGAAACACGGAAATTGATGACTGAAATCACTGCTGAGGGAAGACAAAAAGTTCAGACAAATGAACAATGAGGGGAGAGACACTCAAGAGCAAAACAAAGATGATTGGAAGAAAAATGTGGATTGCTAGAGAGCCTAGAAAAGAAAGGAACAACAAATGTTTTGTACAATGATGTAAGACAGAGTTGTTAATGGGAAAGGAATTTAAACATTTTGTACGCTAATATAATACAGATTTGTTAAAGTGAAGAGATGATCAAACGTTTTGCACAATGATGTAAGACAAATGTTTTGGACTGAAAGTTATAAGAAACATTTTGTACAATCATGTAAGACAGATTTGATAAACTGTAAGGAGGACCAAACGTTTTGTACAATGATGTAAGACAGATTTGTTGAACTGAAAAGAAGACCAAACGTTTTGTACAATGATGTAAGACAGATTTGTTAAACTGAAAAGAAGACCAAACGTTTTGTGCAATCATGTAAGACAGATTTGTTAAACTGAAAGGAAGACCAAACCTTTTGTACAATCATTGAATACAAATTTGTTAAACTGAAGGAAGACCGAACATTTTGTTCAATAATTGAAGACCGATTTTTTAAACTGAAACGAAGACCAAACCTTTTGTTTAAGGATGCAAGGAAGAGTTGTTAAACTGAAAGGAAGAACAAACCCTTTGTTAAATGACGTAAGACAGATTTTGTGAACTGGGAGGAAGAAAAAATCTTTTGTTTCATGATGTAAGACAGATTTATTAAGTGGAAAACAAGATCACACCATTTTTACATTGATGTAAGACAGATTTGTTAAGCTGAAAGCAAGATCAAACATTTTGTACAATGGTATAAGACTGATTTTGTAAACTGAAAGGAAGAACCAACCTTTTGCTTAACGATATAAGACAGATTTGTTGAATTAAAAAAAAATCCAACCCTCTTTTACTAATGTAAGACAGACTTCTGAAACTGAAGCGAGGAAGAAACCTTTAGTTTGATTATATAGAAAAGATTCGTGAAACTCAAAGGAAGAAAAAGCCTTTTGTTTAATGATGTAAGACAGATTTGTCAAACTGAAAAAAATCCAACCCTCTTTTACTAATGTAAGACAGACTTCTGAAACTGAAGCGAGGAAGAAACCTTTAGTTTGATT
>JANTCA010090897.1:1663-20605 GCA_024741275.1 Chironex yamaguchii
TGTCGTATGTTTCAGTATTTATTGCAGAATGTCGTATGTTTCAGTATTTATTGCAGAATGTCGTATGTTTCAGTATTTATTGCAGAATGTCGTATGTTTCAGTATTAATTGCAGAATGTCGTATGTTACAGTATTTATTGCAGAATGCCTTATGTTACAGTATTAATTGCAGAATGTCTTATGTTACTTTATTAATTGCAGAATGTCTTATGTTACAGTATTAATTGCAGAATGTCGTGTGTTATAGTATTAATTGCAGAATGTCTTATGTTCCAGTATTAATTGCGGAATGTCTTATGTTACAGTATTTATTGCAGAATGTCTTATGTTTCAGTATTTATTGCAGATTGTCGTATGTTACAGTATTAATTGCAGAATGTCTTATGTTGCATTATTATTGCAGAATGCCTTATGTTACAGTATTAATTGCAGAAGGCCTTATGTTACAGTATTCATTGCAGAATGCCTTATGTTACAGTATTTATTGCAGAACATAGTGTGATATGAAGCATCGTAAGTCTCATGAATTCCATCAACATTTTGAGGGAAAATCTGGACAGCCTCAGTAAGATGATGGCACCGTCCGGTTGTATTAACTATACAATACCACTTATCTTTGCCAATAGACAAACGTAAAATTACATGTGTAAATGTGAATGTCTGAGTATCTATCAGCTATTGATATAAAGCTCTTTAGATCTGCAAAACCCTGGTATAGAGATCAGGTAGACATAAACTTAGGTGTACGTGTGTGAAGCAAAGAGTACTCAAGAGTACCATATTTTATAACTTTGTAATGCAGCAATATGATTTGTTAAATTTCAAACATATTATATTTTAAACATATTTGTAGTATTGATATTAAAAGTCACGAGATCTAATTCTCATGGATGCGGTATTTTACGCTGTTAATAGGAAAGAACTGAGTTCATTGCTTGTTGACCAGATAACAATAGAGAATGCTTGCATGTTTAGGAAATAAACACAGTAGGCGTACCAAAAGGGTAGTTATTGGGGCCTAGGCTATTTCCAATTTTTAATAAAGCTTTGTTAAAATTTGTCTGGTCTATCAGCAATTCATAGAAGAATTACGCTTACTAACGTATTTACTTTGTCAACTTTTTGTTTATTTACTTATTGATTTACTTACTTAGCTTTTAAGGTTTTTCGCTATTTAAATCAGCATTTTGAATATTTTAACCGGCACACGATTGAAGTCACTTTCATGGTACAAGACTAAATCTTACTCATTGACTTTATTTATCCTATATTTGACTTGTTTTAACTCAAAACATAATTACGACTCCTTTGAATTGAACGTGACGTCATAACGCAGTACTTGATGAGAAATTTCAATCACAAGTAATACACTTTCGCGGATTGACAGTGTTTTGTGAGGATCCTGCGGGACATCGGCAAATAAAATACTTCAGATTCGATAATTATTAATTAATTCTTAAGAAATTACTCTATATCGTTCACGTATCTCATTGCTAGCCTCACCTCAAAGAATTCTGGGCCAGCTTAGGAGTAGACAAGCATAGAATTTAACGCTTTATAACAGGTATAAGAAATATGAAATTTTGGAGGAGAAAAAAACTTTCGCGAAATGAAAGGTTTCCGCATATTTGAGTGAAGAAACATTTGCGATATTTAGGGATGAAAGTATCCGGCATCTATCCGAGACCAATGTCTGAGTGAAGAAAAGTTTGGGAGTTTGGGCCTGGAGTTTATTTGCAACTCGGCAACTAATCGATCATCTACGGTAAGTTAGGTAACCATTTGTAATGAATTAGAAATTTGATGTCTCGTTTAGTGCAGAATGACGTAATTAGGGATTATCAACATAAGATAAACATAATCATTCTTTTTGTTCAATATATCAAGATACTACGGATGGCAAGGAAATTATTTATAATCTCTTGTAAATATTTAAATTGCTTTCTTGTCTAAGAGATATACGATGTCAGGGGTTAGAAAAATGTCCTTGACGGAACTTAAAACACTCAAAATTTATCGCAGGAAGTTAAAATAGAAATGCTTATCATTGTAATTGATCTTAGAAAGATTTAACACGTCTTGTTTAGGCTTTGTGCTTAGACATGTTGTTATAGTTTAATTATATTTAATAACGCAGGAATGCCATAAAATATATGGTTTTTTCCACTTTCAAAAAAAAAGAAAATTAAGAATATAACTTTACATTTTTATTTAAAGAACACACCTTATTTCTAGATCTGCGAGAATAGATTAAATTATTTCAATCCATTTGTATACATTTGTTTGGATTTAGTAGTTAAATATTATAGGAAATGTAATGAATATTTACAAAACAAGGTCTAACACTAAAAAGTAAAAAAGGACTTCTGGTGGTTTTTATTGCAATATAATCAAATTGAAGCTTTAATTTAATGAATAAATCGTAGGGTTTTTGAACCACATAAAGACAGACGATTGAATAACAGAAGTTCATTCTCATAACCAGCGTGGACAGAATATCAGAGAAATTAGAGAACAAAAATCAAAATCCCTCCAGCTGTGACTGAGGTTTATGTAAATATCGAGTTGTTGCTATAATGAGTTTTCTTGTTTTTTATATGGAACAAAAAAGTCATGAATAGCTCTTGTACTTTGAACCTTGTCAACAACCACAGATCACAGCTACGTCCTTTCCTTTCGTATTTTTCTAAAAGAGTCAACGATACCGGCATTTGCTGTCTTGACAGTTAAGATGTAACAAGAGATTATCAACAGCTGGTATGTCTTTTAATTAACAATTTACATCCTATTGAGCCAAGTATTCACATAAATTTATTAAGTATATTTTATGGTAAACTAAGCTGATATTTAATCTAAGTTGATAGTAAAACTTTTATGCTGTTAGCATACAGTCAATAATTTGCAATCTGGATTTTCTAGACTTCACAAACACAACAGTTGATATTTCGATTGGATTTGTAAAGGTTTTAAATCTTATTTTTATGATTATCTATATAATAAGACACAACATTAGTAAAGCTTTATAGATATTTCTGCCTAGCTAGCTTGTGTGTAATGAAGTAGATTAGCGTTTTCATCTCCACGCTGGACGTAACGTAGCGAAAAATCCAAATAGCGGATAATTTTTTTTGCTACAATGCTATTTCAATGTTGTCTCATGTTTTTTCGTCTAGAGTTTGAATGTCATTCAAGTGTTTCATGAAATCCATTGTGTTTTATAAATTTAAATGCTTTCTCAAATTATACACTTATAAAGGCGTGACAGTGGCATGGAACAAATGGAAACAGTTACTGTAAAAATACAGAAACAAAATTTAGAGTGAAAATATGATAACTAGAATAAAGACGAGGCTTGCGATTTAGGATAAGCAATGGATAAGGGCATAGATGGTATAGTGAGTTTTTAAAATCTGTTAAGGTAGTATTATTTTTTATTGGTAGTATTCTTTTCTATTGGTAGTTTTCTTTTCTATCGGTAGTATTATTTTCTATCAGTAGTATTCTTTTCTATTAGCAGTATTCTTTTTTATTAGTAGTATTCTTTTCTATTAGTAGTATTCTTTTCTATTGGTAGCATTCTTTTCTATTAGAGTATTCTTTTCTATTGGTAGTATTGTTTTCTATTAGTAGTATTGTTTTCTATTAGTAGTATTCTTTTCTATTGGTAGTATTCTTTTCTATAAGTAGTTTCCATCTAACCATAGAGCATGACCAAAATTACCTTAAGGGTGTAGTGGTCATATAGCAACACTTTATGATAAGAGAAGTAACAACCATAGTAGGATTTGAACCAAGACGTATGCGTTTGATGTTTCACCAAGTGGGCCAATGTTGTCTTAAATTATACTTTCTTGAGCAGCAAAAAATTTTTTCGCAGCCCTTATCTGATTAAAATATTGCCAAAAATATCTGATACTAAAAAGGGACACAAAATTCATTCCGTGGAAGATAACTTGCAAAAATTGTTTGATATCGATAAACTGGCAATGTAATGAAGAGGGTGAAATGACAACTTTTTTCCGGTACATGTTTCAAAACGACACAGTTCCCGATTTACATATTTCAGGAGTGCTTCAGCTAGAAATTATATCGAAGTTTATTTTGTAATTGTGATTAATTAAAAAGACCCAAAGAATTGCATCTACAAAAGAGAACATCGTTTATAAGCAATTCTTATGTTTAAGTGCAATCAGCATTAGAATTAGCAGCAAATATTTAACATGAAATCATTCAACAAATATAATTTTTGTATATCTGGTCTTACAAGAAATATTTAGTATAGGTAATGCTAATTTTACTTTCATCTCGTCCTCATCATGCAAGTGTATACCCATTCGATAATGTTATTGCGTAATGCATTTTAGAATTGGCATTATGATACGCAGCAATAGCTTGGTAGTAGAATGCTCTCTTTGCATGCGGGAGATTGTTCGAATCCACGAGTCGGTCATGCCATGTTTTTAGGAAACATGGTACATAATAGTTTCCTGCTTAGCACTTACGGGATAAAATATTAAACACACCTTGCTAACAGTGGGCCAGCCCCCTACTGTAGCAGTTAGTGTACTTGCACAGTTGTGTGGCCTGAAGGCTAAGGATAAGGAGATGGGTGCTGCCCTATACATCGAAATGGTGTGGGAAGGAACTTTGACTACTATTTCTTCTTGCTAAATGAACTTGCGCTGAAAGGAAAGTGTTGCATGTTTTGTACAACTGTTAAGAAAAGCCCAAGATATTGATACTTTATATAAAAGCAAACTTGTAGCTTGTTGCTCTGACTTAAGGTCAAATTGTCGAGTTAGTACGGTACGTAAAGACCATAAATCGTAGAATAATTGAAGCATCCACAATTATATTTGACTTTTCAAATTATGATAAAAATAATGGACGGTTACTTGACATTGAGTGTATTTGTTGATTTACCTGGGTAGCTACCCTGAGTCTTTCACACCATTAAGACCACATTTGCATATTTCATCTGAGCAATAAACAAAAAACCTAATTCTCTGATGAAGACATTAAGGAGTAAGGGAACTTTAACACCATGTTTCCTATATTAAGAATTATCAGCCCTGCTATTATCTTTGTAACTAGGTCACATACGATTTATTTTGCGCTGGAAGGTAATAAAAACTATAATATACTAACCAGGCTTAAGAGAGGCAATTATAAGAAGTCATCAAAGGCATTAATAAGTCTATGCCGTGCTAATTGACCACTGAATAGATTCTATCATTTTGGCCATTTAAGTTTAATTAGAATCACAGCAAAGGGGTTTGAACTCCCGCCATGCAGTAAAAGAGGTCTTGTTATCAGACAGAACGTAGGAAACAAGATTAACCACAAATGGCAGTATTTGTCTTGAGGTCCACTTGGGGGAGCATTGATACGTTTCTGATAGCAATTATTGAAAGTATTTAGATCGCTAGAATTTTTATAAACCAAGTTATGACGACAATGGAATCTTCTTAGCTACTTCATCAGTGTAAGACTACACAAGTAAGATAAACAATGTTAGGCATGCAACGAAAGTATTACACTGAAAGAAACAATTTTGATGTACCTGGAACTGAGTGTATTTAATTAATTTAACAGGGTATTGGCATGTTGAAGGAAGTTAGTTGTCTGTATTCCAGTGGAGAAATATTGCAACCTTCTCTAAACGTCTTATCTAGCTCATTGTGACATCTTTCTAGGGTCACCTTAATGTCTTTTGATTTAATTTTAATGTCAGTAAGAACTTTTTGAGAGCTGCCGTGGTATAGTGGATAAGACGACGATCTTGCAAGCTGGAGGTTGCGAGTTCAAACCCGCGTCTCCACAAACAAAATACCATTGGCGAGAGAAGGAAACGGGAGTCCACTCTCATAAAGAGCTCACTTCCTAGTAAATTCCCAAACCCTGGCATGGGAATCAGCTACGCTCAGTAATGAGTATGCTACAAAAAAACTTTTTCAGTGTCAACACAAGCTATTTAACGCCCTTTTTATGTTGCATTTCTGAAATGTGGGAGAGGAGACGTGTAGGCCTCTATAACCTTCAAAATACCCATAGGACGACAAATGCTGTTTATAAGAAGAGTCGTTAGATAAGACAGACTCTTTCTTATTCAGTAATTCTGAGCTCCCTAACAAATAAACAGCACCTTTGTTTCAACTTAAAGAAAATCTAAGTATGTCCTCAAAGCCTTAGGGCTGAGTAAGTTTATTTATTAACTGTACAAAGCAATACGTTTTTAAAGTTATAATTTTGGGAATAAGTATTGAGTCTGAATATTTGGTCAGCTGCGCCAGACTAAAACACGATCATGAGGGTTTAGGGCCCTGTATATATAACAGATATCAACATGAAGTAACACGATAAAGAGAAAAGAAATCAACGATGTGAATTCATGAAGCCAAAATGAACGAGACGAGAAAATATGAAACAGGTATCTTTCCATACATTCCTTTAATATAAAGTGCATTTTCGCTAATATTAATGTTGTATGCAGTGACTGTAGTCTGAGAGGCAGGACGAAGAATGCAAAAACCATCATTGTTGTGATGCACAGGAGAAATTCTGCAATCTAAGATTATCTTGATTAGGCAGTAATTTTTGGAAGATTAGCTTTGAGATGAATTCTCTCTAATAAGAGTAATTCAACAATAAAGTTTCGTAGGGAGGTATGGGTCAATTTTCAAGGCCCAAAATAGCAAAATCCCTTGTTTTCCTGTCCAAAAGGATTGTAACGTTTACATAACTGTGTTTCCAATTTAAAGTTAGACAACGCCTCAAAGCAGAATTAACTCCTATGCAATGTAGTGACAATACACGGGCAGGTCGCAAATGCAGATAGCATTGCTGTGTAGCATTATCACAAATACAGAGTGTTAGCTTAATGTCAAGACCCATAGCTTTAGTTCAAGCTACCAAGTTTAAACACGCATAGCAAATACATTATATAAAACACCGTCAAGACTTGCTGGAAGAAATATCTTTCTTTAGCATGAAAGGTGAGCCTTAAACATTTTACTCTGTTCTTGTTTAATTCCTGGGTGTTAGGAGCGTTACTTGCTGTTCTTCAAAACATCACTCAATCTGTCTAACTCTTTGCAATGCTTCATAAATACCTGGCATAGATAATTTCTCGGTTTCTGCTAGTTTTTTAATAGTGTTAGCAATATCAAATTCTTCTATGCAAATAGACCTTATGTATGGTTTACCTTATAACTTAAAATGAGTCTCTCATTACAAGGTCGAATGACAACTACACAGGTAAGAAACAAAGGCAGGAAAAGTGTTTAAAACAATAGGTGGCACAGTTGGATTTGAAAGTATAATGATTATAGAAACCAATCAGCATGTCAAGAGTTCAACAGTTTTAAAGTTTGAAGAGGAGGCATTTTGAGTATCATTCTTTAAAGAGAGGAGTTGGCCGGTTAATAGATGAAATTTGTAGAAAAGTCTTTTGTTTGTAAGAATAGCTGCGACAGACGAAAAAATTATTGCACTAAACATTGGATGAGATGTAGCCATGAGACGGAGAATTTAATATGGACGCCAAGTCAGGCTTTTTCTGCAACTTCTGTATTAAATTTGAGTCCAATTAAACTGAACTTACAATTCATAGCCAACTCTCTATTACCCTTCTTTGTCAGTGCACTTAGGTTTCATGGTACAGTTAAGAGATACTAAATGCTCTACTATGTCCAGCAGATCAAACGTCACATAACATTGCAACTGTAGCGATCCTTTCGTTCAAGCGCAGAGCAAAACGTAGCAGTAATACCGTCCGCTGTATACAGAATTATCTGCATTACAGCTATTTTTTCTTGCATATTACCCAATGAAATTATCACCCATAGCAATGTTTCGAACTGCTCCTTGGTAACTGATGTGGCTTTGTTCTTCCAAGGAATCCACCCTTGAATTAGGAGAGGCCGAATAGCCCCTTAAGTCTTATAAAAATAACCAACTGGAGCACTTTGCACGACGGAGAGTAACCATTAATAAAGCCAGTATAGAACTATTTTGGTAACTAATATTTTCATCAACACCGTGCAGTATGAAAACCCAAACTTATTAAGGAAAACTTTTCTTTGGAAAATTTTGCTTCTTACCTTTCTCCAGCAACATATTGCTTTTTGATATACAAGTAACACGAAAAGTCTGCATACGTTAGCTGATAATACTCTTTAAAATCATATTAACAATGCGTGTATAAAGTTTCATTTAACTTGAGTGCGACTATAAGGATATAAGGTGAGGTGTGTTGAAAAATGAAAGAACGGAAGACTATAATGTCGTTTGATTTGCTTTGCACGTTCTCGCACGTCTTTGCATCCGAGCATTTGTTGTTCAACATAGGATTTCTTCTAAAAACAGGCTGCTCCAATGAATAGCTAACTTTTACTGACAATCCAGCAGCTGTCACTAAAATGGTGGGTTTTGAGAGTTTTGGAATGTTTCTGTTGAGTGAGGAAAAGATGACTAATTAATGAACAGAGGGGAGCATGCAAAATGGTGTAAATAATTCAAAGAAGTGCTAAGCAGAACAGCTATTATTTAGTGTTGGCCATTGGCAAAATCAATGAGGTATACTTTTAAAAGAAACGACAACTTATTTTAGAGAAATTCCTGCCGGTTCAGTTTAAATAAAACACCTTATTTTGATCACCAAGACAGGGCTTGATTACGCTAGCTCTAGTCTCACCATTCTCAAGAAAGTCAAAAATCAACAACAAACTCCCCCAGATGGTTTCCGCTTAGAATTAAGCTGTGTTACTTACCGTGAATATTTGGGTTTGTACCATATTATCTTGCTTTTGGGGTAGATAGTTATCTTTATGAATACCAATGATATGTAGCTATGTGGCTGCAAACGAAATATCGCTCTCTGAACTCTAGCACTAATCATTTATCTTTTAAAGGATGTGTGGTCAATGAACAAGTTCAAGAATGAATAAAACCACGCTGGAAACAACCGCATAATTTGATCAAGTAAGTGGCTGCCTCTAGGTAACATTTGGTGTCTGTCTGTATTTTTTGTTATTAGAATTTAGGTGCATTATATAAGAAAGACCAAAAGACCTTCACTAGGGGTGATGACTATCTTTGCACCAAAAAGGAAGTGTCTTTAATTTATATAAATATTAAGTAACACAAACCTAGAGATTATGAAGCGTTGAAACGATCTACGCTCTATGTGACAGGTATAATACTTCTACATAGTCTAAGATTTAATAAACATTTATCTGTTTCTGAGCCTAATAAAGAAGAAAAGTGTCTAGAAGCATTCCAAAAGACTCAGATTATTGAGAAAGAAGAAGACTACCCCAATAAACACTGGTTAAGTCATATGCCTTATTTTCAAAAGGGAACATTTTATTATGTACCCATAAAGCAAAAATAGTGTAGGGATCAAACATGTCACATCAAACGTATGTAATATTTACTTGTGGAATAAAATGATATACCTTACTGTTATTTGTTTTCTTTCAATGTTGTTGCTTCATAAGTATTCTAAATGAAGCTTACAGTAACATGCAAATTAGTTCATATAAAACTAAGTCATGAGTTTTTCTCAATATTAACATTTATCTTCACTAGTTTTCTCTTACACTCCTACAACATTTATTATTATAGTATTTTAAATTTTCTTTTGCATTATTATTGGTTTGCTTACATTATAATTAGACTATGTATTTAAACTTATATAAGTATACTTTTATTAACAACTTCTTCTCTTAGTATATACGTTTATTCTATGCCCTTTTTTCCTCGTAAAAGGTGTTGACCTTTTATACTATACTATTCTTTTACTATTCTGTGCTTACTATTTATTTGTTTATTGCTTTTATATTTTCTTCATTTCGTGCAACTATTCATCTTTTATACTATACAATGCTTTTGTTATTCTATGCTTAATATATATTTGCACATTGCATTTATATTTTTCTCATTTCATCAACTATTCATCGTTTACCATATTGTAGCTACATATTCGATTTTTGTAGTTACTTTCCTTCACCATTCTTACTGTATTGTAATTTGCATCTTTAGTGGTTTTTCGTTGCGATTCGTTGCCTGCAGTTATCTTAAACAAACGCGTATACCCCTAGTGATAAGCAATGGACTATAAAGTTGATTAAAGGTTCCTGTCCTCTTGATTGGGGAACAACCAGCCCTTGGCAACAAAACTATGTTTATGTAGTCTACACTTTACAGTAAGATTGAGTTTACTTCTTCATCACATTTTCATACCAACAAACACAAATAGGTATCACTGGACACCTTGTAGGTACAATAAAGAAACTGATTGTGGGAATATTCTCTGATAGCAAGACATTGAAATAAATTAGTGGACGACCATGGTTGAACTACTAATAATCATTAAACCCTTTCTAATGAACTATTTAGGTCAATATGCAGATGTCAGACTGGAAATCGAAGGTACCTGTTACGAAGCTCGAGTGGTCAAAACCGTATCTTCACTTCTGTTATACACACAAGAGCACCCTGGTTATTTTTATCTCGAATTAGTAGGAACGGCAATGAAAGGATACCTTGTAGGTACATTAAGCAGGCCGTTTTTACGTGTTTTCACCTACAATTAGACTGTGAATTTCAAGAGTGGACCATTAGGGTCCAGTGGGTACGCATAAGCCGACCTTTCCTATAGAGCTGTTGAATTCAATAGGTAATAGAGTTATAGTTACTCCTGTTAACTGTATAAATCATTATTTTACATTTAAGACCTTTGCCACGTTTAAAACATTGTGGCGTTAACACTTGAACATTTTACAAGGTGAAAACCTATATTATGTAGATAAGTTGTATTATTGTCACCAGGTAGAGCTCTTCCAAATGCACCCATATTTGGTTATAATTAATGTATTAGGTAGAAAGTGACATCTTATGATAACGAAAGCAAGCAATACGTAAGAGAGCCAACTTTTACTTTTTCCTATGACGTTTCCTCAAACTTTTGTCAGAAGGTAGATATAGGACGTTTTAATAACAGTTACTGTTCCTCGTGTATTCTTTAAAATAATATTCACTACTCATACTATACACAATTTTAAACGAAGACGTGATATTCAATACAGCTATATACTTGTCATCATATCATGGCAATAGCTTAAATACGTCTTGTTTAGGAATCTATTTAGTCTGCTATGTCTGCGGGCCTGATTAAGGAGGCATAGCACTTTTAAGCTAAGTTGTGTCTGCAATATTTAGCTTTGTCCTATGCCTACATACTTAATTGCAGTGAAAATAAAAGCCTTAAGGTAGCCCTTGATATTGTCTCATACGGCATTTGCTGGTGGGCGGGAAGAAGACAAATATTTTCTTCAGTAAATCCTTGCTCTTTCTCTTTCGGATTCCATCCATGTCTATAACTTCTTTTCGCAAAGTTTTGAAGTAAAGTAGTTTCGAAGAGCAAATTGTTTATGCGATGTTGAGTACTAGTGTAGTAGTCATCCTCGCATGAACCACCTCGCTGTAGAAGACTGTTTAATTCTCAGAATAATGTTTACCCAACTGTCACAAGGTTTGAGGGGATAGTCAGGCAATTTCTATACCTTTCCATGACTCCCTTGTGGTAGCTGTCACTTGCAGTCAATTTTCCCATGGACTTAGTTCGTGGATGTTGACAAAGATCGACTAGTTTTGTAGGCCAAGATGTCTCCTTTTCAACAAGCTGAGTGACCTTTAAGATTCTCTTTCTTTTTAGGTTGAGAACTGGAGGATCGTTGCAGTTCCTAACTGCACTTGTCCATTTCAATGATGTCTGTGTCAGCATCCGTGTCGCACTTTAACCGCACTCATACCCCGATAGAAAATGACAGACCAAGACTGGAGATGTTTTTTGAAACAGGAGGAGACACTGTCACTATCAACATTTCAGGCAAACGATTTCAAACCTATGAGCATACTCTGGCAAGATTTCCTCAAACTTTACTAGGAAACGCCGACAGAAGGAAACAATATTATAATGAAGAAACAGGAGAATATTTCTTTGACAGACACCGTGCGTCTTTCGGTGGCATTTTATATTATTATCAATCAAATGGGACGTTGGAACGACCTCAACACGTGTCTGAGAGTGTATTCACACAAGAAGTCATGTTCTTTGAATTAGGAGATGATGTGCTTGGAATAGCAGAGGATGATAAGGCCAATGCAGAAGACGAATTACCTGCAAATAAAATATTTCGAACGATCTGGGTTTTATTTGAAATGCCCCAGTCATCAATATTTGGGAAAATATTAGCTGTGCTGTCTGTAGTTGTTATTTTACTGTCGATAGTTGTATTTTGTCTCGAAACAATACCGGAGCTTGATCCTCATCGAATTCAAAACGAGGACAAAAAGAAGAACGTGGAAATTACGTGGAAGATCCTAAACACAGTCTGTAATGCCTGGTTTACAGTGGAGTACATTCTACGTTTGGTTTCTTCACCAAGCAAAGTAAAGTTCCTTAAATATTCTTTGAATGTTATTGATCTCATCTCAATTATCCCATTTTACGTCACTCTGTTCATGAGCGAAAACGGAAACGGAAGTTCAATAGAAATTCTACGAGTAGTTCGTGTCATACGCGTGATTCGAATTTTCAAACTTACACGCCATTCAAGAGGTCTTCATATTCTGGGAAATACCATAAGTGCAAGTTTCCATGAACTTATTATGCTTGTACTGTTTTTGGCTATAGGAGTCATCCTATTCTCAAGCTCGGTCTATTATGCGGAATCAAACGTATCAGGTAAGTAGATGACACAGACGTCTATCTTGTGCACAAATTGCCAGGTATAAAAGTATAAAAATACGACTTAATAAAATGTAAGAATATTATTTAGACATGGCTCTTTGCTCTTCAACGACCATACTCTGGTCTGGCCCTATTCTCTTGGAAGACAAAGCCTTGTTCTCTGACAAAAACTTCATATTCTCTTGCAGCACAATGGCTTATTTCCTTGCAAAGTCCATGACTTTTTCTCTTGTAAGCTTCATACCTTTTCTCATGCACGCCCTTGCAAGCGTTATGGTTTATTCCCCTGCAGGGCTCATACCATGTTCCTTTGCAATCGCTTATTGGCGTGTAAGAGCAATGCTTTATGTAGTCGTAAAGGTATGGCTTATTTCCTCGCAAGGCTCATGCCTTATTGCCATGCATAGGTAATGCCTCATTTAATTACAAGTTCCTAATAAATATGCCGCAAACTTTTGTACCTAGCGACACACCCCTCCGAATCTGTCCTAACTTTGATTCATAGCATCAAAGGAACGAGTTTAGCATTGTATGTACAATATTTGATCCTTGGATGTCGTGATTTTACTAAGACTGCGAGCTCGCATCAATAAGCACCCTTGTACAAGTGGGAATTCAAACTCCTGTTTATACAGGAAGGTCCAAGCCTTATTACCAATTTAAATTCGCGTTTATACAAGTGTAAAACTATTAATCAACAGCGTTGAACATTTTGCTTCTGTTAAGAGAGTTTACAGTGCTTCCACTTACCACAACATCACTCCACACATTTAGCAAAGCGTTTTACTTCTGAGTTCAACAAAATACAAAAACTGTTCCATTCAAATCAAGTATTGTTAGGACTCAGCAACTGTGGGGATACTTAGGATAAGGTTGCACATGATGCTATCCGCACAACTAAAGATTTAGGAACTAAAACAGTTTGCTAGAGAAAAAAATACGAAGATGTTCTACTTTTCAATAGCAAGAACAAAGCACTAAACTCTCTGTGCCGTCGTAAATACTACCGACTCTAAGTAAAATAGATAGAATTATAATTTTTGTTAAAAAATGCGATTATTTTATTTTTCAATCTCCAATATAACAGAATACTCGTACAAGAGGTATAGTCATTGTTTAGGCGACATTAGCAAGATTAACGTAAGAATCCTTGTCAAGAATACGTAGTAAGATGCTGTCAAAATGTACGACATGATGAAAATGGTAAAATTGACTAAGAAAGGCTATTTAAGTGCTAGCAAAAAACTATCATTGACGGGAGAAGCATCAATAACGGCAGTAGATACTGGTTTTAGCAGTAATGACATGAAACGTTGTAGCAGCATCTGGCGTGCCAGCATCGCTTTCATTGGCATCAATGCACACAGAAACAACAGAATGAATCACAGTTGAATCTCATCAGTCTCTAGTGGTTTCAATGTATCTATTATCTGTATATTAGATGCCTTCACTATCTGTTATGCAATGTTTTCTTCTAAATAACTATATCTAGTATTTGTTATTCTCGCTTTGTGTAGGTACCGACTTTAGGAGCATACCTCATTCGTTTTGGTGGGCAGTTGTAACCATGACTACAGTTGGTTATGGAGATGTGTCGCCAACTACATTGGGTGGGAAATTAGTCGGTGCCATGTGTGCGATTTCTGGCGTCCTAGTGATTGCCTTGCCTGTGCCAGTCATAGTCAGTAATTTTGAACATTATTACAAAGAGGTAACTGTCTTTTATTTGCCATAATCTGTATATCCTTTCGCACTAATCATTCTGAGGCAATATCGAAATTTTGTCAAAAGCTGCACGTTTATTTTCAAAGAAAGTCTTGGTTGCTATTGTAAGTCATTCCTTCAAGATAATCGGTCTTATAAGTCAAGTGAAATTCACACTTGATGTTTAATTCTAACGATATTGTCTTGCAAGTGATTGTGATAACACAGAATATTTCAACGCTGTTGACGAAGCAACGCTCACAGTTGCTCCAACTTCCAGTCCCAATACTTTTGAAATTTGTGTGAAAGTAATTTGAATTTTTGGTAAAGGATCACACAGATGTTGAGGTATTTAACCATGGACATTATAAAGTATTGAGTGTTAAGTGCGATAGGTTGAAGATGCCAAAGTAAGAGGGGATAGACTCAATAAAGCATAAGATCACAGAGAGGCAAAAATAGTTGAATAGAGAGATGTCAAAGATGACGACCGTACCTAGATGTGCATTTATAAAGACTTTTGAGTAGGAGAGCGAGCAATTGTTGGGTTATTGAAATATAATATGGATAAAATAGTAGGGTATAGGGATAATAAGATGCAATAATATTAAAATATTAAAGTAAAAAATGATAGAAATAATGAAGTTATACTAGTTGAGTATTGAGATGCTAAGGAATCGCGCTGAATGTCCTAGAATGCGAATTGTATAAGTATGAGACTAGAAAAATGCTGAGTTTTGAAATTCCAGAAATGATGAATTTAGACTAGCTGAGTATTGGGATGCTAAGGAATCGCCCTGATGTCCTAGAAAGCGAATTGTATAAGTATGAGACTAGAGGAATGCTGAGTTTTCAAATTACAGAAATGATGAAGTATAGCAGTACAGCAGAGATGTTGTAAATGTGGTGATGACTATCTAGCATGGCCACACAAATATCGTGATGTTACAAGTAGGAGAGCACGTTAATAATGAAAGTTTTGGTTTTGGCTTTTTAGGAAAAGGACAGACAAGCAAGAATCGAAGAAAGGGAAAGGCGTCTAGCGAATCAGCGCAAATTATCTCCTTTGAAAGAGGGCTTTAGGATGCTACAAGCAGGCGTTAGTTTTAAAAGGCAAAACAGTCTAAACAGTAATGGAAAAGATGAAAATCTGACACTGTTGGGTCGAATTCGAAAGCTCTCTCTTTTGGTAAATGCCAGGAAAGAGGAAAACGCCATCAACGGGATGGCCGATAGTGATCACGGCAATGAAAGCGATGCATCAGAAATAAACGAGGAGGCAGATGCAAAACACGTAAACAGTTGTAAAGAAACGTTGGTAGATTCACCATCTCATGAAACAACTATCTAGCAAGACTACTCAAAGAAGACTTTGTTTATAGTAGACTGCCAAGGTAATCTACTTGAAATTTGTCTCCAAAGCATAGAATATTGAAAGAAGCATGCGATAGGAGTGACAGACAAGAGAAAATCGTAACGCAAGCATGCACAAACTGCACAGTCTCACCAATTGTAATATTTGTCAATACTTTGAAACAACACGTTGTTTGAATGTCCTTCCTTAATCGGAAAGATCACATCTTGACATGCGAATGGTTGGGAGGTCAAAGCCTTGTAATTGTGAAATACTACAGCATGTTTTCACAAACATCGTGGTCAACATCGACTGCAAAACCATCGGTAGTGTACCCAATTTATTCTAATTGCGTATCAATGGAAATGTTACGAATTTGTTATGTGTGAATTTAAGGGACGTAGTAAATGTTTTGCGCACAATAATACACTTGAAAGGTTATAGAAATGGAATGGAATGTAAAGTAAATGGAATGTAAAGTAGAACAAGAACGTGATTTTAAAAGCAATTCCATAGGAATCGAAAGGAGGAGGATTGTAATAATGAAATAATAACATAATGAAGCAGCACTATGCTTTTGTGGAACGTTCGCACCTACAAAATCAACTGCTTGGGTCATGTTCCAAACTAAGATTTGGTTATTGTTTTCACGGCATACACGTCTGCATCAAACATCACTGTATTGTTATTGTAATCCAGTTGCTGTATCCTATGTCGATGACTGCGATGACCACAGAAGTAACCGTGGTATGGTCGTTGAAGACAACAACTTTATACACACATACACTTGTTATCCTTTCATGATATGGGTCTCTGTATTTACTTCATGAAACTCGTTGCAAGACTCATTGCTCATTTAATAATTACAGCCTTGATTCTTCAAATTGAAACGAGTACACAGTGTCATTTATCAAAGCTGGACGCGAGAGCTGAAATTTCTCGGTACACTTTGTCTAATTCTGAATGACTACGGGTGGACTTATAAATGCGAGAGGGTGTTTCTAACTTGGTTTACTTTCCGCTACTCGATTATCTTACAGTATCGATTAGCACAATAACATTAAAAGCAATGGCGTTGAGATGATAATGTTGTTGACTGTATGATGCTGGTGAAGAAGACACAGAAAGAGGAGAAAAAGAAGTGCCTACTACTGATAGTAATAATATAATGACGAAATTGAGAATGACAATGTCAAGAATGGAGAATTGCCAAAATTACCTCACCAAATGAGATCCGATCGGGCTCGAACTGGTAACCCTCAAACTCAAAAGCCAACACTCAAGCCTCCCTGCCATCACAGCATAAGGGTTTAGTGGAGGACTTTCAACGTCCTTGGTATCTTTTGAGGAAACCTAGTGGTGGGTAAGGAGAAATTCATTTATTTTTCCTGTGTTTCAGCTTAAGCCTTCATCAGTGACAGATATATGTAATATCTCAGACACAAATGCTTTAATATGTTTGTCAAGAGTCAATGGCACGGAAGTTTGAGTGTTGACTTTTGGGTCCGACGGTTACATGCTCCCATTTAGTGCAAGTATTGTGGTAGTGCTCCAGACACAATACATATATTTATATTGTGTCGGGATGGCACATCGGTTTAAGTGCTAGCTTTTGAGTCACAGGGTTCGTGTTTAAATACCCACCGCTCCCCACTAAGTCTAGATATTGTTTTAATCTCCACTCTTAACAAGATATATAATACAACATATATATATATATATATATATATATATATTAAATTTCTCCACCACCAGCACTCTTTAATGATATCAAACTATTGAAATAAGAGTGAAAAAGTACATTCACGCAATTGTGACATCTACCACAAGAATCTAGACCAACGTAGACAGATATTTGTCTTTTTAAGCCTGACAGCCCTGTATGAGACAAGCTCACATTTGCTAAAGTTTAGGGCATTATAAAGAATGCTGATGATGAACGACCTTTAACGCGATGTTTCCGTAACCTTCTTTTACCCAACAAGGTGCGCTTCGAGTAAGGGGCAGCATATGGAGTTATCAGGAGATTTGTAACCATTAAGTTGTTTTGGACGTCATAATTCTTGGGTGTCCTAAGGATGTTTGACAATAATTGTATGTCAAGGCATAGTGAAACCTCTCTACCCGATAAACAAAGAAGCCAAAGGTTTGAGCACAAATCGATTCCATGCTAGTTCTGCTTGCTTTTCAGTGATCATATAACCTTTGTACTAGAGTGATTAATTTTTCTCTCTGTTTCCTTAAGCTGTCACTTTTGTACATTCTTAATAAAAATATGACATAAAGTGTTCTCTTTTACTGATAACAATCTCTTCAATTTATTTGCATGTAACAGTGTAAAGACAAATTGCTTTGTAATTGCGCAACATTCATGTTTGCATTCTTTGTTATTGACAGCAAATTGTACTTATGATGCCATATATCTTTTGTCTCTGTTGCCTTTTTTGGTCTGTTGTCATTTCCTTATCTTAATATCTTGTTTAATATTAATCCAGAGTGCTGTGGCTAATAGATTTATCCATGAAGACATTACTCGCCTCATGCTGCTCTGTCATTGGCTAAAAAATTGTTTTCTAGGCATTTGATGATGTCACAAGTCTATAAATTTGCCACGTCATTGGAGGGAAATGGTTGAACGAACATGTATAAAACATAAGCTACCTTTACACTTAAACCAGATCACGTTTGGTCTAACACACAAGTGTAGCAAGTCACCGTTGTGTCTACAATAGCTTTGGTGATCCTATACACTGTTGTACCTGCTAGCCGACTTTGCTGTCAACCTGCTAGGAAAGTGTTTTCTCTTGTACCTTCATTGACCTAAAACGTTCTAGTACAATCTTTAATGCAGCCTGAAGATGAGTTACTAGTATAAGGTTGCCATCAGTTGCCCTAGTAAGTGCACACGTACCAGTGTGTGAGCGATGGTCAACTATACAGTGCATAATGGCCTTTACGTTAATTAAATCTAAATCCATGGTGTGACTCTTAGTGTGTTTCTCTCATTGATTTAACAGTGTCATTAGTGGTAACGGATCCTCATTGGTTATGGGTGACCAATAACGGATAAACAGTTGTAACGGGTGACCAATAACGGATAAACAGTTGTAACGGGTGACCAATAACG
>JANTCA010090897.1:20705-34565 GCA_024741275.1 Chironex yamaguchii
ACAGTTGTAACGGGTGACCAATAACGGATAAACAGTTGTAACGGGTGACCAATAACGGATAAACAGTTGTAACGGGTGACCAATAACGGATAAACAGTTGTAACGGGTGACCCATAACGGATAAACAGTTGTAACGGGTGCCGGGGAGGTTCCAGGGGGTTGAACAGTTGCGCCTGCAACTGTCAGGTTATAAGGAAAAACCTTCTTGAAAGGTTCTGTAAACTGTAGTAATTTTAGCGATAAAAGCTCTTCTTGTCATCTACAATATCAGTCCCTTTTACTCGCAACCCGCTTTTCCATTTTTGATCCACCTGGCGAATTCAGGGAATGTATACACCTTTATGATGCAGGCGCTTGTTACTGATCTTGTCAGACTAATAACTTAGGCCTTTTATTTTTTGCGTTAGCTTAATTTAGCGGGAAAAAATTGCTCGGATTTAGCGCAAGCTTAACTAGAGAGGACAGATTTGGCTCAACGAAAACCATTAGACTTTATTTTGCAGCAAAACTCACTACAACGTACTACCATACAACAATCTTCGTGCGAATGGGTCTTTCGGTGGAAGTATGTCAGTTTTCTGACCACTCCAGTTATACCCACTTTCGTCCAGCCGTTCGAAATAATCACACGTCTCTCTTCACCAGTGAAAAAGTTGTACATCTCAACCATCCAGTTCGCGTGGATGAGGTTTAGTCGTGTAAGATTAAAATTTACTTCTATTTGTTCTGTTGGTGTGCCCTCTTCGATTTTCTTCTTCACTTCTCCAGCATACCAGGTAAAAAACTTAGCGAAATTAATTTTTACGCAATTTTGATTCAGCGAACATTTACCCTATCGCTAAAGTTGTTAAAGTAACATGGCGCAAAAGTTAAATACCCTAAGGTAAACCTTTTCGGTACCATGGGGAAACTTCTCAACTTATTTCACTTACACTAGAGTTGAAAAGTTGAAAAATGGCGGCAGCATTAATCGGTTGGAAGTTGTTGAGGGTTGCAAGCCAATCAAGAAGCATCCTATCAGTTGCAAGCCAATCAGAATATGCCATAGGGGTTGAAAGCAAATCAAAGGGCTGCAAATAAAAATGCAAAAGGCTACTTGACGTTACAGCCCTTGGCCACACTGGTCTTGTTGCTAGGTAGTGCAAAACAAAATTCCTATTTTAGGAAATTGGAATTTGTTTATAGCATGTGACGAACATACCACTGCCAGTATGGACTTTTTGACGAGAAGTTACCATTTCATTTTCCAGGATCGATGCAAAATAGAATTTAAATTAGATTTGATTTACTTAAATTTAATGTCAGCTACAAAAAAATTCTATTTCAGTTCCTAGGGATTGGCAGTCTTTTATGTAGCTTTGCTTTAAACATTCGTCCAAAATTTTATGCCGCATTCACTATTGCTTGGCCAATGGTAGAGACCCTAATTAAGATAGTAATTATAAAGAAAGCTCTCACATTTAAGTCGTTTGCTTGTTATTAAATAGGTAACAGTCTAGCATAGGATCTATCTTAACATCGTAGTTACGCTTTGTCAGAGGACGTGAAACATGTTAAATGAATCTTGCTAAGGACGTTTACACAGTAAACTCTAGAGATTTTGGACGTTTACACAGTAACTCTAGAGGTTAAGGACGTTTACACAGTTACTCTAGAGGTTAAGGACGTTTACACAGTTACTCTAGAGGTTAAGGACGTTTACATAGTTACTCTAGAGGTTAAGTTTGTTTACACAGTTACTCTAGAGGTTAAGGACGTTTACATAGTTACTCTAGAGGTAAAGGACGTTTACACAGTAACTCTAGAGATTGCGGACGTTTAAACAGTTACTCTAGAGGTTAAGTTTGTTTACACAGTTACTCTAGAGGTTAAGGACGTTTACACAGTAACTCTAGAGGTTGCGGACGTTTATACAGTTACTCTAGAAGTTAAGGACGTTTACACAGTTACTCTAGAGGTTAAGGACGTTTACACAGTTACTCTAGAGGTTAAGGACGTTTACACAGTTACTCTAGAGGTTAAGGACGTTTAGACAGTAACTCTAGAGGTTAAGGACGTTTATTAAGTTACTCTAGAGGTTAAGGGCGTTTATACAGTTACTCTAGAAGTTAAGAATGTTTAAACAGTTACTCTAGAAGTTAAGAACCTTTATACAGTTACTCTAGAAATTCTTGACGTACACATGCTTGGGTAACTATGTAAAAGTAATTTAACATATATTTGTAAATGGGCGGAGTCCCTCTCTACACCACACCCCTTCTTGCAAGCAATTTTGTAAAGGCAAAATTTTGAGCTAGATCTGCTCTAGGGCGAACTTGTACTTTAGTTGCCCTCCCAATTTCGCGTTTAAGGGGGTATATCATACATCTATCGACTACACTAACCCTAAGGAACACGCCTAGCCTGGAAATTGTGAAGTCTGAGCAAGGGGAGGGAAGGTAGGCGAGGGTACAAGTTCACCAGCCCTTGAAAGTTGTACTGTCAGTGCAGTTGCTACAGATATGATGGTTTACCATTTCTAAACGTAATGCCAGCTCATTCCCTGGCATGGGAATCAGCTACAGTCGATAACAGTTTGCTAAAAAGAGTCGAGCATGGCTACCGACTGAAAATTGGTTGATTTACACATACGTAAAGAGAGGCATGACTAAACTTTATCATATCATGATTCGTGAGCTTTTTATGAGCTACTGTTCGATAGAGCCTTCTCCAAACGTTAGAAAAAGCTTACTCATGACATGATAAACTTTGATCATCCTTGAATTTCACGGAGACTAGAAAGACTAGTATTTTCAATGAAGAGATTCAAGCTGAATGACTCACCAATCCCTCAATACAACAAGGAAGGAATCCAAGTCGGGCTAAGCAGCCGAAATTTTGAGTAGGAATATTTATAGGCCACATTCTGTTCACAATCATTAAGATGTTTCCATAGAAGTCAAAGAAGTGCAAAGATCTCTCATAAGACTTCCTTGCACACACGTGGCATCCTTAGTAGTATGTATCTCTTTGCAGAGCGATGGACTGAGCAAAGATGAGGCGAAGGTTACCACAGTTACTGAACTGGAACAAGAAAGCAAAGCATTACTTACTCCGAACAATAAAGGGTAGCCCCTTGGGTTTAAACGGAAATAAAAGCTAGGAGAGTCGATAACGTGGGTAGGTGTGGAGACTGGGTTTCGAGGGAGCTCCTACCTGATCCCACTTTTGCAACTGGAGAGTGATCTTTGAACAACCTGAGGCTGCTCAAGAATGTCTTCAGAATACATCGAGTTCGGGATATCCTGACGGACTTTGCAGAACAAACTAAGAATAAAAGCAACATTGTAAGAATCTATATTGACAGGAGCTAAATCATGACATGAGTCGTATGCTTTTGATGGCTCATAAAAAGCATACGACTCATATCATGATAAAGCTCCTGTCTATATGGCTTCCACTGAGTCCATAAAGTCAAGAATTTTCAAGATTGCAAGAATCCTTGACTTGAAGGATTTTGTGGATGATTTTGTCAATTTGAAATTTCGTGACGTTTGTCAGCTGAGTGTATTAGTTAAGACAGCTTTGAGAGTTGTACCCTTAAGAAAAGTTGTAGGTGAGAGATGGTTCTCTTCTTTAAAAGTAGTCGCATGACTGAGGCCTCAGAGGGCAAAAATTCTAGGATGGCTTGTTCTTCTGTTTAGAAGTTACGTCTGTCAACCTTAGAAGCTCTATCTTTTCTGGGTCACGTGTCTTTTCCACTTTTTCTGAATCGTCACTTCATTTCACAAGGGTGATAAATGCATGAATGCATGGGCTTGTTAATGCATGTAATTTTGCCTTAATTATTCACAACTGCATGAATAACTTAAGTCCCTTGAGTAATAAAAAAGTAATTAATAATGATTGTTGCCAAAATAATTATCCCCATATAGATATAAATCTCAAGTACATTATAACATGAACACAATGGATACGTGATAATATTTTTCAAAGGATATGCTAATTTATGCATCATCATTAACCGCATCAGGTGTAAAGGGAAACTTTCTATTTCATCTCTCCAAAAAATAGTACAAATTGCAGTCGTCGGACTTTGGTTCGAATTTTTGGTAGTCACAGTCAAAACCTTGCTTCTACTGTAACTGCCAGTATAGATTCTGATACAGTAGAACAAAAGCTGATCTTTTTACGCTTCTTGAAAATTCTAGCAGACTTAAAGGAATCGTGCTGAAATTTAAGCAGCTGCACTTGACGTCCCCTAAGCTTTTGGGAAGCTATGACATACAAGTCTGCTCAAACGCGGGAAAGGTACAACTAGAGCAGTACCTTGTATTGTCCCTTCCTTTCACTAAAACAGCAAAACCAGTGTCATTCTTGATGACTAGTCTTGTAATAGATATATTCCGGTGTTTCTCAGAGTCTCTGACTTGGGTTCTGCCTTCTTTCACCTTATTAATCACTGATATCCTGACCAGATTGTCCGCAAGTTGGCTACCGATGCTGATAATCCCACACTGTGCGCTCGTTGGACAGATAAGAATCTCTAATACGATTGAATTGGTGGTGGACTCTAAACTAAAGAAATCCTGGAATTTTTTTGGTCTAACTGTCCTTAAAAGATTTTTCCATTTCAAGGCACAAATTAAGTGTTGTCTGACTTGCTTTTCTTCTTGATCACTCTTCCTGCTTCACTGTTTTTCTTTTGTTGCTCACGTAGTTGTGGTAAATCAACCTTACGATGAGTGATTCAGTTTTGAAAATGGTGTGAAATAAACTAAAGAAATCCTGGAATTTTTTGGTCTAACTGTCCTTTAAAGATTTGTCCACTTAAAAGCACAAATTAAATGTCGCCTGACTTGCTTTTCTTCTTGATCACTCTTCCTGCTTCACTGTTTTTCTTTTGTTGCTCACCTAGTTGTGGTAAATCAACCTTACTATGAGTGATTCAGTTTTGAAAATGGTGTGAAATAAACTAAAGAAATCCTGGATTTTTTTTGGTCTAACTGTCCTTTAAAGATTTGTCCATTTCATTCCATGGTGTAATAAAGGCCTAGGTAACTGAAAGTGAATACGAAACAGTCATCAAGAGATGTTATAATCTGGCCTCCCCAGAACGATTTAAAGAAGACGAGTTGTTTTCTCAGTAACAATGGCCTTTAGCATATGCTAAAAGGAACGGTAGACATTGACAGAAAAAGTAGATGTATCCTACGGAGTGGCGGCTCGTCTTGTTGGGCACTTTGGACAGTCCCACCACAAATTTTTAAATAAACTTCCTACTCTTTCCTATCTCGTCTTTTTGCAATGATTGAAGCACTATAATGATTGCCAAATTTCCCTAATACTTTGAAATTTTAAGCCTGACAAATAATCTTGGCCATTATTGCTCTTTCCTACTGTGCTCTCTAATTTCTAGGACCACGACCCCTTGGACCGATCCAAATTGCGAGAACAGTACCGTCATTACTGATATGTTTTTAAACATAGGAGATGGGAGTCATATTAAAATAACTTATTATTAAGCTGATAGTTAAATGGGGGCCAAAGCTCAGTTTTACTCCTCATTTGAAAACGAGTGCAGTCATTTATAAGGTGTTTATAGACGTTTATTAAGAGAAGTAGAGCAAAGTTTTACAAAATGTTGTCAACTCGAACCTTAAACAAGCATAAATATTTGACAATTCTCTCCTAATAAAATGTAAAAATATAGAATTTAATTGTAATGGAATGACAGGTCTCCAATATGCTCATTTTAATATGTCGTATCTAACAACGACCACGCCCCCAAAATCTTAAACCATCCTATGCAGGAATTGTCTTTGTCTTCTTCAAAACCTACTTTAGTTCTGCGTTCGTGAACACAGTCAGACCGTCTTTTCTGGTCTTGTTTGCAGTAATCTTTATATTCTTTTAGGTTATTCACCTAGACTGCTTTGTGCTTCGTTCGCAAATATGTTGTCTCTCTTTTCATAATGATGGTGCAACAATCTGTTGCCAGTAGCCACGAAGTAAAGATGACGTCATTTAAATCCGTTTCAGCCAATGAAAGAAGTGCATTTTGTATTTTGTGCTTCTATATAGTCCTTCCTTACATTTGTGTCCCTTCTCCATTTTGAAGTCAGCACGGAAAGAACATATCCCTCAGCTAAGGTGAGCACTGGGTATTTTTCTTTTTCTTTTGTGATTTTCATTCAATTAATACTGTTAAATGGCGTGGCGACTGCTCGATACACCGTGGCACACTATGAACATGTTGCAGTGAACTTAGTTTACATGCAAGCATGCTTACCACGAGTTGATCTCAGTTTCGAACTCTTAAATAAAGTAACAAGCATTTGTCTGTCTCTAAAGGAACTTAGAGTATCCAATGCACCCGCTTGGTCTGAAATTTAAATCCGTGAGTTAACTGCATTAGGAAGAAACATAAGTACTTTTGTTTCTTCGGGTCATTTGCTCCAAGTTCAACTCGATGAGGGAGGGCGTGCACTGAGTCCAGTATGACAGTTATGTTGAGTCGGCGACATCGTTTTCCGAAACATTAACTAGGATCGTAAACGTGGATCTTCTATTTCTTTTCGCGATGTCAGTATGATCCAACGACTCACTCGGGCCCATCTTAAATTATTTGTCGTTGGCGGACACGGCATTTTAATTTATTTGCAGATTTAAAAGCACTAAGGTTACAATCAAGGCCTCGCCTTCGTATGATTGAGTTCCTGTCCTGTCCTTGAATGGACGATGATCTAGCCACTATGGCTGAACAAGACTTCTGCATGGTCACATACATGTGTTATGGTCACAACATTTGAGGTTATTGCAACTTGTGTAGGGGGTGGGGGTGTCACCTCCCTTCACCACACTTCATACACACATGCCTTAAGCATGATATGAGTAACCACTGTGGTTACAACCAGGACCATTTAAGAAGTATTTGTGTGATCGTGTTCTGTCTGTGCATGGACAAACATCTAGCCACGATGGCTTAACAAAACCTTTGCATGGTCTCATACATGTGCTATGATCACAACATTTGAGGTTACTACAACTTGTACAAGGAGCTGTAAGTTCATCTCCCATCACACTTCATACATACGTGCCTTGAGGCGAGTCCTAAGCACATTGCTTAGTTTCATAATCTTTGAATCCAAGGTCATTGGCTTTGGCAACATTGGCTACCTCAGGTGAATAAAATATGGGCTCTGTTGTAGGCAAAGGTATTTTATGTTACTCACTTTGTTATTTTGTAAAATTTTAACCTAGATCCCAACTACTCAAAATACCTATTTCAGATACACACCTCCTCCACTCCAATTTTAGACACCATTTTCATAAGGTTGGAATTTTTCTTGTTTTTTTTAGGCTGGTATTTTAGAAAAATGGAACGTCGAAGAAAGGATAGGAGTGATGCTTTTGGCTCTGAAGATGGCAGCATTTTCAGAATACCACCCTACTTCTTTATCCATGTACTGGACCAGAATACAAATGTAACAAGGATTGAAGTCGGGCCTAAAACATACATTCGACAAGACAATGAAAAGGTAATTGTTTTTAGGTCTTATTTTCTAATTGTTTTAAAATAATTTTATGTCAAGACATGACCAATGTAAAATATATAATATATAATATATATAAAAATAATAGGTAAAGATACGAAAATATATACATATAGGTATAAAAATATTTTTATATAAATTGAAAGATGGGTGGATTGATAGATATGATTGATAGAATGAAGGATTAATAGATCGATCAATAGATTGATAAGCTGGAAGATAGGTAAACAGACAGGTAGATAGATAAATTGGAAGATGTGTATATAGACATACAACCAGTTGGATGGATGGATAGGTAGATATATAATGAATGAAATTGCAGGATGTCATTCTTTAGCCAGGTTTCCACTTAAATGGATCTTGTCGGTTCGATCGATTTGGTGCATGTGCAGTTTCTCAAATTATGGATTCCCCATTGATAGACAGAGAAGTTCAAATGGTTTGAACTTTTTCATTGATCGATAATCCCCTGACCAATCAAATTGCAGAGATAAACATGGCAACAAAAGAAAAGTATGCAATTATATCAACACCTAATATCAAAGGAAATGACTCAATGTTTTGCTCTCGTAAATTTTTTGCACAAATTTACATGCTGTTGGATTGACTCAGTCGAATTAATCAATTTGTTTAAATGGAAACCGTCTACCCTCTTGACCGATTCGATCAAATCGATCGAATCAACAGGATTCGTTTAAGTGGAAACGCTGCTTAAGTTAAGAATGAGTCTTCAACTTTGCTACAAGAAGAGCATTGTGCCTCGCATATTTTGTTGTGCAATGCCAGTTTTACCATTTTTTTGAAAGAACAGTCAAAGTTTAGACAGAATATCAGAGAGAAAAGAAATTACAAGTGCTGAACCTTGGTTTGCTGTGTCAAAGTATTTATTGTAAGAAATGTCCATTTGTTTCACAAATTAAGTTATCGAGAAGGATAATATGTGAGAAGAAACCTGATGTCGATTAATCGTGATTTAAAATCACTGTTCAAAAAGTATTATCACTATAATGTAGATTGCTGCTTTGTACCTCATCCGTTTGATTATTTTTCTATTTAGGTTCTTCTTGGTCCAGATAAAATGGTGACAGTACCACCTCGTCACTTCTGTATTGTTGAAAATCCTGTCATGAGAGATGATTCGGGAAATGTTGTATGGGATTCAAGTGGACAGGTTAAACTAAGGCATGCAGATCAGGTAAACTTTAGGTTTTGTACATTGTCTCTCAAGTATTAATTTTAGGTTAGCATTTTACTTCATTTCTGCTACAATGCATACAAGGGCACCTCATGACAAAGAGATTGAATTTGAGTGAGTATACTAAAGGCTGTTCTATTGACAGCTGCATTGTAGTTGTAATGCCATAATAGATCTGTCTACTTCTTTCTGCATCTACTTCAAGTGCCCTTATTGTAGGGTTGCATTTTCTTTTTTTCACAGGTAATGATTCTGTTATGATTTTATTTAATGTGTTTCCTATTCTTGTCACATTGTCAATGGCAGTTACAAATGCCTTACACTGCTCTATGGTCACAAGACCAGCTGTTATGGATTACTTATATTTTTAAGTAAATGCAGTCCCTGGCATTGTAATGGCCTGTGAATAAGCATTTCAATGCCATCCTTTCTCTTAATAAGACCTCATATTGTGACTCCTTGTGTTTAAGATTAGAGAGTGTGGACAGCTCTCCTTGCACATTATAGGATTAAGTCTTAGTCAGGATGCTAAGATTCAGGTTCTGTAGTGATTCGACAGTGAGGAGGTGTGACAGTTCAGTAAACACAGTATGCTTGTTTTGTGTTATTTATATAGGTGTGCTTTCTTGCATGTGTGAGCGTAAGATATATATGTCTCCTTGTATATGTTTCAGTGAGCGTTTTGTTCAATGAAGCCTGTGCTCCTTTAAAGTTTGTATTTTCTCATTTTTACTTTTCTCGTTTTGCAAGACTTCTAAATATGAGGTTGTGCACTCACAAATCCACTCCATAGTTCATCAAATATAGAATGATCCAGTGCTATACATTAATCAAACAATTTTCAAGGTAGACTTTGTCTTGTCATTAACCTATAGTTGTGGCAGCTGTCATTAAAATGCTCACAAATTGAGATTTGAAAGGTAGGGCAGAATATTGGAGTATACTGCACTGCCTGTCCGTCAGTTTGATTTGTTGCACACTACCAATCTTCTTTATTACACAATTTCTACTTTCATGTGAAAGGAAGGATGGCTGCCTAATTTTTTTCTTAGGATATTGTATACATAAGGTGCCAATTTTTCTAACTTTGATCTCAAAAATTTATGTTTGGTGAAAATCAGAAAGACATTTTCCATGACTATTGTTGCATCACTTCTGTATCTTTTAAGGAAATTCGTCTTGCCCAAGATCCATTCCCTTTGTATCCTGGAGAAGAGCTGAAGCATCCACCAGCAGCATTGAGAATAGTACCAGCTAATACTGCTTTGCGTCTGAAGGCAGTGTTTGACTTTGAAGAGGACTCTGGACAGAGAGCAGTAGCTGGAGATGAATGGCTATTTGAAGGACCAGGTTTGTAAGACCGTTAAAAGAATTTGATGAGGAGGCTTAAACTGTTCTATGTTAATGACTGGAGTTGCCTCTGTTTTGGGTTGGACACTTTCTAGATAATTGATTCTTTGAACCTAGCACAGACATAGCTGACTGAACATCTCCGCTTTTAATCTGTTGAGATTTGAAGTCTTGTCATTTAAGTGACAGACTACATAATCTTAAACTTAAGGATCTTGATGATTGTTGTGGGTAGTCTGCCTTAGCTATTGTGAGAGCGCATAAAAATCGAACGAGCTGCTAGATGGCTCTATCCTCGCTTACCTGATGGCACAAGCATTAACACCATTTATTTCAAACTAAAAATAATTTATAATGTCAAAGGACAGGTTTTGCCTTGTTTGTTGTAAAAATGTTCACATGGCATTATTTTCATTCTTTGTTGCTTGCTTTCTTCAATAGGTACGTATATTCCAAGGAAGGAGGTAGAGGTACTAGAGACGATAAGAGCAACAGTTATAAGACCAAACCAAGCAATTAAGTTGCGAGCAAGACGGGAAACAATGGTAATGGACATACTTTACCATTTACTTTCCAAGTACAGTTGTTTTCTTGCATTTGTAACTGGCATCTGTTAAGGATTATAAGTTAGTTAATTTCTGTGTTTGGGGTAGATGACATAACTTTTTTGCGATGGCTGAGGTCTAATTTTCCATTAAGCTGAGGTCCCTTGGTTACACAAAAGAAGACTATAAGTATCAATTAGATGTTCACAGTTTGGAAATTGCAAATTGATTTTAACATACTGAAGAAAAAAGCCCATTGCAAATACAAATGTAATCTAGAAATCTTGATATATAAATGTTGTCCCATTTTCTTCCTGGTATTTATTGAGGGCTGAAAAATTTACATGTAGCAAATCCTTGCTGCTTATTGCTGGTTTATTGTTGACATCATGGACTTTCATGTTATCATCATTTCCAGGACCGCGATGGTGTAGCCAGGGTAACTGGAGAAGAATGGCTGGTGAAACGACATGGTGCTTATCTCCCTGGTGCTTATGAAGAAGTTGTTGATGTTGTTGATGCTATAGTCCTAACTGAGAAGGTATTATACTTTGCATGACATACTTTTCATACGTATATAAACATTGAATTAAATTATTTATAAAACATTAAATTTCCTTCCATATTGATGATATTTTTATAGCTGAGGCTCAGTTTAGATGTCACATTTCAGTCAAGCTAAATTAAATTATCCAAATTCTAGCACACGCTCAACAAAAGAGCTTGTCCAGATTATGTCCCACTTTTTGCATTGCATTTCAACTACAGTCAAGAATTTGTTTTGATTTTGAAGCACAGACATGCACTTCTTAGTAAGCCTTCGGCAAGTTAGGAACCAAGACTTAAATAAGTTGCATTTTACTGGACATGAATCCATCATCTAAAGCCAAGTTATTCTTGTGTTAGATAATCTAACAGTACGTCATAAGCGTAAATCAAGTTTAACATGAATTTGTCATGGATTTAATTATAACATTGGGCCTGCAATGGAGGAAAATGGGATGTAAGGCTGAACCTAAATTTTGGAAATCACCAATTTGCAGAATTTGCTGGTTGTATTAACAATAATGTCTTACTTTTGGTACAATTTTATTGACACCAATGGTTTTTTCATACACTTGTTTAAAAAAGCTAAGCTAGATGGATATCTGTCTTGGTTTGGATATAATCATAAAGGCCAAGCTAATGATCCATTTGGTATAAGGAAAGTATGAGCAGTTAAAGATTATTTATTTACATGTTCTTTGTTACATATGGAGATGGAGAATTTGTTAAAGTTTAAATCAGTTTTTGTTGTTGTGGTGATGTTATGTAGCTGTTTGTTTCACATCTGTTTGTTTCATATCTGTTTGTTTCATGTCTGTTTGTTTCATGCATGTTTGTTTCATGTCTTTTTGTTTCATGTCTTTTTGTTTCATGTCTGTTTGTTTCATGTCTGTTTGTTTCACGTCTGTTTGTTTCATGCCTGTTTGTTTCATGTCTGTTTGTTTCACGTCTATTTGTTTCATGTTCGTTTGTTTCACGTCTGTCAATTGAAATTCATTTAATGTTGAATGAAATCAGGTTTTATTGCTTTTTACAATGATTATTTACAGTATGCATTGCACATGAGAGCAACAAAAACATTCACTGATGAAAGGGGAAAAGTTAGAAAGAATGGAGAAGAATGGCTGATCACGTCACAAGATACTGAGGCACATATTCCAAACATCTATGAAGAGGTATGTAAATTGATGCGTTAGCTAAACACTTATTTAAGTTTTGAATGAAAACATGGAAATTTGATCAACTCATGGAATCTTCATTCTTGCTTCTATCAAGTGCATAGTTGACTGCACTAAATTGGTGGAAGGTTGTGAGGTTATTAACATTTGTTAATGACTATTTTAGCAGTCATACACAATGTCATGATGATAATATTTGCTGAATATTAAGCAAACATGACAGAAATATTTTACTGACATTTTTTCAGTAAGGAAATAGTATTTAACGACTTTCAAACGTAGAAGCAGATATTTGTATGATATTAAAAAGGCTGTAGTACATTAAGGCATCAATTTTGTATTAGATTTGATGGTTGAACAAAATACATTTGATGATTTGATTAGCCTACCATGAGATTTTGTTAACAGAAATGATAAAACGTTTTGTTGTAACTACATAACGTGATTGCGAAGACATTTTTGAAATCCAAATGTATTTACAGTAAAGTCATAATATAACTTAAACAGCGGTTACCCAGCCACATTATTACCTAACTGATTGGTAGAACCTGACTTCTTGCTGGTGATAGGTACAAGAGGCAGCAATTGCCCTTCTATTGTGGAATTATCCTCTGCCATGTCCAGCCCAGGTTTGTGCAATCAAGTATGAGCACTATTGCACCCTCACTGTCGCAAGATTTAAAGAAAAATGTAACTTTCAAGGACATGGGATAAAAAATACTTTCCTTGGTTATGTCTGAAAGCAGAAAAACTGATAAGACTTGTTACTTTTAATGGCAAGTGCCACGCTTCTTGATAATCATCCTCTTAATATGGTTCAAATAGGATGAATTTTCAGGTATCTTGTAAGGAGGTTATTGGCGCAGTGTCATTTGCCTAACGCAAAACTTTTCACACTTTGTTGTGTTAAATCGTTCAGCTTTGTAAGTTGAACACATGTAGTCTTTCTTGTAAGCTTTTGGTCTAATCCATTGATTGTATTGCGGATAAAAGAACCCATATTGGTGGTAACAGTATATACTAATTATGTGTACTTAATTTACGAAAGTACGATTTCGATAAACGTTGTATTTTCTTTTATTTTCACAAGGTTGTTAGTAAAGTGAAGATCACAACGTTGACAAATCGGCAATATTGCGTCATTGTCGACCCAGTTGGAAATGATGGTAAACCGCAACTTGGTCAAAAAAAACTTGTCAAGGTTTGCGTCAACTTATTTTGTTATCTTTTTCAATACACTTAGTAATCTTGACATTGCAGAGCATTATAGACCCCGTTTATGCTACAGTAAGCAGAATGGAATGCCTTGCTGCCTCACTTGAAATAGCGACGATAAGTGTTGTGTTTACATTTAGTATCTTCTTTCCGTTCTAGTTTGGGAATGGTTCTGATCTTCTTTTGCGCCGCTAAAAAGACTGTTAGGATCGGAATGTTATGGTGACGATGGAAAGCCCGGCTTATTCTAGCATTTAAGCGAGGCTAACAAACTACAAAAGCCTCAATCTCCTATG
>JANTCA010090898.1:0-13558 GCA_024741275.1 Chironex yamaguchii
AAAGAATACTTAGTTACGTCACAGATTAAGGGTGCTTTGAACAAGCTTGATAATGTGAAATCATTAGTCAAATTCACGGATTTTTGGTAACATTGAAATTTCTCTTTATTAAAAACAAGTATCATTATCATAAAAACGACGTCAGTGACCAGACAGTAATTTTGTATCGCATATTCGTGGGTTTTGTAGTAACTAGCAAACACAACGATGGTTACTTTGACCGTCAATAAGAAAGTGTCAACAAATGAAAATCTATGCCATTGACCAAGAAGTCAAGAGAAAAATATTGGGGACTCACAATATATTAAAGTGTTGAACAAAACATGCCTGTAATTAAAGAATCTTACTGCCTCCGCAGACTATGGTATTTAAGCAGATTGTGTTAGGTATTCTTCAACTCTTAAAGATTAAATGAAAACATTCCCGTTTAAAACGATTCGAATTCCTTCGCCATTCCTAGCCTCAAGGACCCAAGTTCTCGAAAAGAACAAAGCTATGAAGGTATCTGTTTGTTTACATCAACATATGAATCCAAATAGTTAGGTATTTGTTTTATTCTGATCTGTTGTCCTGCATACCATTAACAACAAGCATTTTATCGTGCTTGAGGCGGAATGTGCTGCCTGGATGAATTTAAATTTGATGTGAATATCTTGAGATGCTTTCTGTAAATGACGTCCCCTGTATTCAAGAACAAATTGTGTTCATTTTTTGAGTAGACATGACTACATTAAATAGCATATCCTGTGATCGGCTGTTCCAGATTGTGCATTTTATAGGCAAAACTTTACATTATTTTTTATTCCGTTAAAACATTGTGTGAGTCAAAATTACATGGGCCACTGACCTGCTGTCATACAGCTGCTTTTCAAAGAACGGAGTCCTTTCATATTACGCAAAATTCCCACCCACTTCGTTGAGTTTAATCTTATACACCGGCAGATCAGCATCTGTGGCTTTCCTCTTAGATCATTAATGAGTTGTCATTTACTGGATAACTGTACCACCATTAATACAAATGCATAGAAACACAAACAACGGATTAACTTTTTTAGTCCAACAGTTAAAACCGAAAAGTTGACCGTAGACTTTTGGTTTGCTGCTGTTACTAACCTGCCGGCCCCTTGAAAGACCAGCGCAGTATCAATTATTAACTTAGTGATAATATTATCGTCATAATTTATTCACTATTGCTAGATTATTTCCTTGTTAAGTTCTCTGATTGCTAGCCATGGTCTGGCTTATGAAACATGGATGAAGCATAAAACTCATTTACGTATTCCACGAGTATTACAAAAACAGTTGGCCAGCTGGGAACTTCTTAGGATATCCTAAAAAGTGAAGAGTTTCAAGCTTTCGTTGAAGCGTAGCATTAGTTCTTCATTCGTTAGAAACAGCCAACCTGTGCTTGGATCACACAACAGAATCAATTTAAACAATTTGATACTTTCCACGCAGTTGGCAGGTATCTTAAAGGTCACTGGTTTGAATATCAACATAATATTTGTATAAACAATTGACTGTTACTCATTTTCAACTATCATAGTTGACAATCCGCTTCTGTTGACGGTCAACCTAATCATGCTAACGGGACAATTAAGGCATGGGTGAAATGCCTTGGATAGTTTAATGTTTGTTTTCCTTCGCATTGTACAGAGCTTGAGCACACTACAACCACGACAGATTCTGTCAGCATCCTGGATGAGTCAAGCTCTTTTCTCTCGCTTGACTGCTTGCTGGTGTAGAGGTTCAGTGCGGACCTGGCTTTTCATTGGCTTGTGATGATGAGGGTGTTGTCATGCCATCCTTAATCAGCCAAGCACGTAGCACGTGCCGCATGCAGTCAACACAGAACAACACACCCGAGCGGGTGAAATCACTAAAGTGCATTGCAACCGTTGTAGAGATTCGATTTTTACAGTGGTCATCGATGGAATGTAATTTCTCTTGATCACACAGGAAATTTGCCTGTCGTCTTGCTTGACCATCCTTCAGTATGATAATTAAGTAAGAAACAAACAGGAGTTGAACAAGTCACTAGTCTCACAGTCAGAATTTCACGTTCCAAGATTTTTGCTAGAGTGAACGTGCTTATTGATTCGTGATTGACATTTGCTGATAGAATGGTGTACTTACGGTAGTCAAGGAATAAATTAATCGTGCAGTGAAGGAGGCTACTGATTTCATGTGATTAAGAATCGAGAACAGGGAAAGACAAACTTATCGACTTAGGGAGTGCGTACTTTATATTGTTCACTTGGAGATTTTGGAGAGGCAATTAAGGATGGTAAATTATCTGTATCTAGTTACTTCATGCAGGTGTCGGTTTTGATTTCTTGCCAGTCGGATTGATGGTTATTTACCACTGTGATTTTTATCTTGTATGACTGATGCTTCATTTTAGGCGGACTGCGTTAAGTATGGATTACAGATACCCAATCGAGTATTCGTCGGGGGACTAGCATTTGATGTAAGTTTGTTTTTTATGTATTACATGGCGATTATCTAAGTTTGCTCATATCTTTGTTTGAGAATAGCACATTGCTTAATATGTTTTATTTGACTGTCACTAAAGGCATTGTCGTCGGTGAATTTGATAATAAATTAGTGGGAAATATTGCATTTCATGCAGGGAATTTCAGACTGCAAGTTAAGAGAAAGGTTGCGTGCCCTTGCAGTTGGGCTTCTTGAGTTAAAGTGTTTCATGATTATAAAAGGTCGTCAATATTTTAATTCGTTCACAAAACTTGGCTCTTTGAAATTCTGGCCACAACTCACGTCACGTTTGTTTATGTCTGTTCACCTCTTTGGCTATGACATCAGAGTTGGGTTCAATAAGACAGCAATATTTCTTTAACAATTTTAGACAAAAGAGGAAGAGTTAAAGGAATTTTTCTCGCAATATGGAAAAGTAAAAGACTGTAAAATTGTGACGGACAAGGACGGCAGCAGTCGAGGGTATGTAAATTTGATAAACAAGTTTTGAGCCGGTCTTTATGTTATCGAGTTGTTAGTTGTAGTGTTCATTTCCGCGCTGTTGATAGACGTTTGGCTTTGAGAACGTCATGTCTTGGTGTAAAAAAATTAATTGTTCTGTAAACTCAGCAAGACTGTGTTGTTTCAAGTCCTTATTTTATTGTGCTTTTGTATGTCCTTCCTGCCTGGTTTAGATTTGGCTTTGTGACGTTTGAGTCGAAACAAGAGGCAGTTCAGACGCAAAAATTGGTAAGTCATCGTAACCCTACTACCATAACATTGACGTAATTTTATATATATTGAGCCCGGTGTATCAAATTTTGTATTTTTGTATCAGGTATAGTCCTTACGATTTCTGGGATAAACTCAAGCCTCAAATGCTATCAAACAGTTGTAAAGTGCGTCTGATTCACAAGCCAAATTTTATCACCTTTGTTGAAGTTAAAATTGTTTATCAATTCAAACGCACTCATCACTGACGTCCTTTTGAACTTAGGTGATTTTCTTTTATTTTTTAGCGGAAAGGTGTGAAGGTGCGAGAACATGAAAAAATCCTCCAATAATAGTTTTGTTAGGTGTTCCTTTGAGATTTGGGAGCTGTAATAAATCATCGTATTATCAGAAATTAGCAATAAACTAGTCCTTCGTTACCTTATTATGCGCCCCAAGGCAATTTCATAGCTTACATTGGCCTGAGGGGTTTTAGTGAACATTTGTTTCATCCAGACACATGTTCGTGGCATCCCCTTATTCAAACTATTCTTAAAAATTTTTTAATCTATTCAAGAGTTGATCGAATAGAGAATGGCCATCTTGTTTCAATTCATTAGCAGTAATGTTTCAAAGATATCCTTAACAACATCAACCTATTATGTGAGAATTTTTATGGTTCTGACATTTCGTAAAAATAGTCGACGGCATTAAATTCATGGTATTGTTAGCGCGACTCTTGTTATTCTGTGCTGTTGCGATTATAATTATTAATTAGCAGTGTTGTGGACCTACTTGGTTATCATTTGGTAGATAGATTGAAACAGGTAACATGTTCATTTTCTTATAAAAGCGAATGGTGGTGTGTCGATGGATAACCTTCCTCGTGTTTGTTACTTAGCCATGGATGACATCATCATTTGGGGATATCCTCTCTGAGATCAGATGTCATGTGCTGTCTCTAAAGCCGGCTTTTTTTCTTTTGGTGAACATGCCACTTGGAACAAATCCAGTGTTGTAGTTTTCCGTCCATGGTAAACAACATTTTAAACCTCATATGTAACAACGGAGCAAAAATTAAAATGAAAATGTGGGCGAATCAGACGACTTCAACGCGGATCTGATTTCTCTAAATTATTTCGCATTACGCAAATAGACGCTTTAAATACAACTAGCGTGAATTTGATCATGAGTCAAAAAACGCACTGATCAATATTGAAGGTTGGATCAGGTTAACTTAAGGTTGATATTCGGTGTGATGTAAAAAGAAAACCTTTTTGGTTGTCAGTGATCGGTATGTGTAAATTTTGGAATAGAGTGACGTGTCACCACTTCAAAAGTGGCAACAGTTTGTCCCCTATGTAAGAAGTTAGACTTGTTTTTACCTCATTACTTATTACTTAAGAACGTTTGAAAAACTCTAGAATTAAAAGATTTTCATTCAGTTTATTTCCCACTATCCTACGCTTATGGTTGTATTAACATCCGGTTGTACGTTCTCAATGCCTTGCCCCCCGACCTGACTGTCATCACATAAATATGGGTTGATAGCCCTGAAGTGTCTTACCATGGACGTCCCTAATAACGCAGCTATCACAGTTGTGATTAACTGTTTTAGAGACTGAAGTCATTTTTATACCTTGAAAATTCACAGGAAATCCTACGTTGCATCATGCAGTAACCCTCGGGCTGAACTTACGGGTGAGATAACATGTAATGAGTGATCCTTACCTCAGATCTTTGAGACGATTTTGCAAGTTTTTGCACAAGGTACTTACATCCCACGTCTTCTCCACAAGTGCATCATTATATTACAGCTGCCATAACATGTGTTTTCTACACCTAACTTCATGTTGAAATGAAATTAAAAAGATCATTTTCTTTATGGACCTCACTCAGTAGTCATCACTGCTATTTAGTTAATCTCATTACTTTACTGCATAATTGTACAGTTATATAAGCTGTTGAATAGCCGCCTTGGTAGCTCAGCTATTGGAGGTATTCTAACCGAATGACATAAGTAAGGATGAATACATTTCATTCATTGCACACACCAAAACGATCCCAATGTATTATATACATTTTTCGTGGGTTAGAGTTGGGTATTTGTTCGCTGAGATGGGTTCTTTTGTAAGAACGAGCATATTTGCTGTCATTTTTAAGTTCGCATGTAAAAGTACGCATGGGAGCTTATTACACATCTTTGTAAGTCCGTTACACTTTTGTGTCCTTACACCATTTTGTCTTGTCTTGTTTAGTAAGAATTGATTTAGTTTGAATCAAAATTTCCGATCATAGACCCCGTTTCGGGCTGCAACGCTTCCTTTGTAAATTATTTGAGGCGGGTGGAAGATATATGACATCCAGAATCATTACAGTTAGAGGGCCGGAGAACACATGTCTCCCTCTCATGCCCCCTCATTTCGACACAAGATTAGTTTTACGTTGTTTTGGCAAGTAACCCCCAAAGTTATGTACTTTCAGTTGTTGAGATGAGCTTGTTTCAACGGTTTGCTCCATAGGAACAGTTGAAACACGGTTAATGTTGTGGTACTCCTTGTGTTTTTTTTACAAACCATTGGATGATTTATGTGTCAAAAACGAGCTAATCTTGCCATTACAAGCAAACTGCATTTGTATGAAAAGCAATCTCAACAGCGAAATAGTGAAGTGTAACTCATACAGCCTTGCACACCTGAGTGATCTGGTTTTTTTTTCTCCAAATGGAAGATTTCTTGCTGGGGAATTAAGTTGTTTATAGAATGGAGCTTAAAATATAAAAACCGGGCGCACTATTGAAACTGGGAGTGAAGTTATTTCTCCGTTGTGTCTTTGGTCTGCAACTCAGTCATGTTATTTTTGTAGTTTTGTTCAGTTTCTTCCATGTTTGCAAATATTGTTTCTTTAATCTGCACATTTAATTGCTCGTGGGACAACTATTGATATATCCTGGCGAGTTTGATGGTAACAACCATTGCTCGACACAGGCCAAGGGGGCAACGATTTCTTTTTGTAGTAATCTAGGTTCGAGTAATGTTTGCTAAGACCACTTGGTTGCGCATTATAAAGTCTCGAGTCTGTTCACGCCAGCATTGGGACAGGAATTAATTTTAACATGAGATTTAAGCTAACATTCGTGGTCGTAACTAATGGCTACCAGTTTCCTTAACGAGAACTTTCTGTATATCTCCGTTTCTGTATATTCCACATTGATTTATCTTGTATATATATCCTTTTTTGTATATGTATGTATGTATGTATGTATGTGTATGTATGTATGTATGTATGTATGTATATAGTTTGTATATATGCACGTTTTGGAAGAGTCTTCTATTGCAAATGGTGCATGGAGATGCAATGACCGAACAGCATTAATACTCCAATGAAAAGTTTCTCAAGACGAACTAAAGCATGATTTAATGATAATAAGTACACCAAACGAGGGCAATGTGATTTTAAACACTAGTAATGTAACCGAGTCTAGAAAGTGGGCAACATTCTAATTACTTACATCTGTGATTATAAATAGATATCGGTAGAAATGGATTCAAATTAATGTGCAAGGAACTTTTGGAATCATTTTGAATAAAGTTAGCCGTATCATACCAGCAATTTTTGTGTTAGCGGCCAGAATGTTGCCTATGCGTCAAATTGAGGATGCATTTACAGAGCATAGTGGGGACTAGTTTTAACGACAACATGAGCGTCTTTTGAGAAATATTTAATACCGGAGGATACAGCACACCTCTCCTTAACCATGTGAAGGTGTTAACCCCTTTTATGTTAGTCTCAAAGCTGCCACTGCCTGGGCTGTTTTTTTGTAATACGGATATGGGGATAATGCAGGGGGAATGGAACCAACTCTGTTTTTGCTTATGTCCACTATCACCTTAGTAATTGTCAATACTATAATAACCAGCATTATACCGAACATCGTCTTCATTTCTATGTGCAACAATCATAAAATGAGCAATTTTCGAAACTCTCGAATTTCTTCTGTCGTTTTGGTAGGTTAATACGATTTCCGTTGGTGTATTGTGTGGATAGTTGTTGTCAATCAACGGTTAATATGATCATATTTCTAAACAACCTCTCTGGGCATATTTCTTCGCTTTTGCCTCAAAGGTCCTTTTCACCTTTTTGGGGAGCTGTTTGTGGTTTTCTATCGCCCATAAATCGCCTAAGGTGCACTTTTGAAATTTATAATTAAGGAAGGCACTCTTGTATATTATTAATTAAGCACATTTTTACACATTTAAAATAAACTCAATTATTCCTTCCTGCTTATATTAATCAGGGAACAGTGTTTTTCAAGCAGAAAAAGTTAAATCTTGGTCCTGCTATACGCCAAAAGGTATGTTAAAGTTTGATTTATGAGCATGTTAGTTAACTATTTAGTGTGCCTAAGGTGGAGAAAGTAAAAGTTATGGATATTCATGTCAATTAAAAATGTTAGTGAAAAATGTCCAGCTTAGAAATCCTGCGTACTACGTACACACACATTCTAAGAGACCAAAAATGGGACTTTTTCCGGCAACACGACGCTGTATTTTCGTCAGAGAAGGGTGATAAGGAACTTCAGTGAATAAAGATTTGATTTGGATGGAATTTATACGATGACTGATGATAGGGAGCCCATTTAACGCCTTTCTTTGTTCAAAATTAAGTTTTTTTACTAAAGTGTACTAGACCAGAAATTGTTGAGGATGTCTTTGTCAAGGGAAGAGAGTACAGAAAGAGAAGAGATGCTAGCAGTGCAAAGAAAAAATGGTCCGGTAGAACAAGAACGACGCCAGTTTGTTTCACTCTAGTGTAAAGATGTTTTAACTGTTTCACGTACAAAACAACTAACTGATTTACGTGGGGATATTTGCCTCAATGATAAATTTCAAGACTATCTATTAGGACACCGTTATGAAGCGGCAACCATCATTCTACTTCTTGCAAAATTGTAGTCTTTTTCCAGAACAGTGGAGGAAAGTTTGTATGTTGACTTTAGCTCTTCAATTGGTTTTTTTTTTGACTGGCAAAAGTAAACGAAAATGCATCAATTAAGTTACATCACAGTATGCATTTATGATTTCCAGTTCTTTGGGAACTCGTGTAATCATTTCGTTAGTTTGAACTGACATGGAACGTTTTTATCGTTGGAGAGAAATAGACCATGCTCTATGTATTCTATTTTGTGTCAGCTATAGACTATCTAGTGTTATTAGGTTTACCACGACCAGGGAAAGGAATGACACTATCATATCGCACTCAAGTAAAGGATAGCTTATGTTAGTCCTTGAAACACTAGGTTCAACAGTTTTCACTTTTCAGAGGTATGGGAAATTATGAGTTATTATTAGGCGCCAAATGCACTCCACCAGATAATCTATCAGAGCGTTACTACTTCCGTAAACGTTCTAGGCTAAAGTTGTTTTATGCCTTTCAAATGCAATGCAGATTACCTTGACAGTGAAGAAATTGTCACCTTGTTCTAGAATTAATATGAAAATCAAAGTCTCACTAACAGCTCTGAGTTATATACCTCTCGTCAGTGTATCAAATATATTTTTGACAAAACAAGTAATGGGAAAGGGTACAACTTTCTATTGACGATAGGAATTTAAGTGTTGTTTAGTCCGACTGAGTGAAGATAGACACGTTTTGGACTGTTCCTCGTACAAGATACGGACTTCGATGCTTGAAATCAAAACCGCGTGATTATCAAAAAAGCTTATCAAATTATCTTCGTTTCCTTCTGAAATGCAACTTTAATACCTGATTTATATAAGTATGAAACCATTTTTAAAGTCACTGTTAAAACATAGCTAGTACATATTTTTGTGACAGCAAGTTTCCATTTTGAAAAGCCCTAAATTCGAAGAATGTCGAATTGCAATAAGATATTTGGAAGGCATATTCTATTTACACCAAGCCCTTTACAGGTCACGTCGACGTTTTCTTGACAACGCCTAGACGCCATCAATAGAAAACGTACAGTAAAGCCATGGAAAAGAAGGAAAAGTTAGTTCACAAGAAAAATCGGAGTGTAAACTCCCATTCTTGCTATTAAAACCAGCCTCGAACTAGGTAAGCCTAGTGCAACTGGTATCCTTTGGTGGTGCCTGTCGTCCTTTATTGCAATACTTAGAAGCCTTGTGTTGAAGCCGCAAGGACACTTCTGCTTTGCAGCTAAAGCGGCCTTCAATGTTTGGCAGAACGAAATATTTCTGTCGGTAATGTTAGCCGTACCTAATAGGGGATCCTAATAGTTGATGGAAAATTATTTTCGAGGGAATGCCAAGTCCACGTTTTAAATTTGTCGTTGAGCGTTGAAGCCTAAAATTAACTATCAGGATCCATTGTGTTGTCTTGTACGACATGATGTGTGTTGCAAACTTAGGATTTTTCACTTTCAAACATGAGATCTTGAAAAAATATTGACCTTCGAAATATTGGATATATGTGGGTGATGCTGTTGTAAATATTGTGTTGGTTTATGTATGTCGACTTTGTGTTGATCATAAAGTTTCAATTCTGTGTGACAAAATGTCGACAGATGGATCCTGACCTCGATTTAAAAGGGATTCTTTTTCAAACTCATTCACATTAAAGCTTGGAAGAAACGGGCATAAATATGTGAATTTGCTGCCGTTGTTATTGTTAGGCGACTAAGTATCTGAAATCAAACTAAACCCTGCCGTAGAAGTTTACTCCTCTCCCAAACAATATGGCGAACATCTTATTGCTTTCATTTGGGGAACGTCATTGTGTAAAAGGTCATCGTGATTTCGTATCCCCCAAAAAGGTATGGATTTAAAATCGATCCATACCCTTTGGGATCTGTACCAGTGCCAACGTGGTAGAAGACGATGGAATGAAACAACCTAGCTTGATGTCGGGAAAGTATTCGAGGTATCTACTACTGCTAGTTCGAAATTTACTTACGTCCACTGATGTATTCATTTATAGTCGTCCGTCCAAGACAGTTACTAGGGAAGCAAGTATTTACACTGAGACCCAATTAACAGAAACACATGGTTTCGCTTAAGAGTCATGAGAAATGATTGGTTATTCCTTGTTCCAACAGAAATGTTTTTGTAACATATTAGGTCAGTAGTTATGCCTAAACGTCATGATCGAAGTGGTCAACTTGTAGTTTCAATTTTACTTGGGTTTGCCTCTGTGTTGAAATCTCAGGTTGTTATGGTTCTGTAATTGCAGTTTTGCTTGTTACATTTGCCTGAGCCAGACGGGTATTATTCTTGTCTAAAACTGCTTAATGGTTGAACCATTGATAACCTTTATGCTTGAATAATACTCTTTCTTGGTTGTTCCTCGTTTTTGCCTAAGGGCAGCAATCCGCAGAGGGTTATTAGGTTGCTAGCATGGTCTGTACTTGGTCATAACGATAAGTAACAGTATCTCGTATAATTACAACAAAGCGTAAGTTTTTTTATTGAAGGAGCTTTATACTTTATACTTTATACTTAGTCGTGACTTCGAAAAACGCTTTCCCAGACATCATACCACAACTTATAATGATTTTGCCATTAGAATATTTGTTACGTTGATTCTCACACCCCTCTTATTTAATGTTAAAGGTGTTAAGATGATGTATTACAATGCTAGCGATTGCCGTCCGGAATGGATAGACTTATTAAGAATAGTCACCCTCCTCAGAAGTAGCACTCATTTTATAAACGTAGTTGAATGCATATTCTTTCTCCTCTTCGACAATTTGATGTCCACTTAAAAACAGCACATGCCAACTTTGGTCTGTTGGCTGAAGATGGAAAGTATAGTACGAAGTGAATTCCCAACATTTGGAGTGTTGCAAAAAAACCCACTATGTGGGGTCTTGTGCTGCTCTCATGCCCTCTCCTATGCAGTCCTTCCACGTTCTATTAGGTCTTCTTCGTTTTCTTTGACACACATGTAGTCTCATCGCGGTCTTCCCTACATAATCACTTTCTCGTCTATACGCATGACAAAACCTAGCTTTCCTCAGATGACTTGCCATTTTTGTCACTTCCATCTCTGTTCTCACGACCTCATTCCCTATCTTGCCCTTCAGTGTCACTGCTTTCGACCGTCTGAACATTTTCATCTCCCTCACTTCCAATTTTCTCTCCAGTTTCTTTGTTATTGCTACAGTATCCATACCATACACCATGGCAGATCTCGTCACAATTTGCCTTTCACTTTTGGTGGTACTTTCCTGTCGCGCAATACACCAGTCATCTTTCTCCAGCTGTTCCATCCTGCTGATATTCTCGTTGCCACTTCTTTTTCTGCTCCACAGTCTACCTACACTGTCGACCCGAAATATTTAAATTGCTCAACCGTTGGTACTACGTCTTCTTGCATCCTTGTATCTCCCGGATATTCTGCACCTCCCCCTGTACATAAATAGTCTTCTTGTGGATAACCCTCATTCCTCTGTCTTCCAGTGCTCGTCTTCAGTGGCCATATGCATGAAGAGGGCGTAAGTCTTTACGCCTGGGTGTAAATCTTACGCTTGAGTTTTAGGTGGTTATTCGGTATGCAAGAGTCTCAACTAAGGTGTCGTTCAGCCTTAGTGTGGGACTAAGTTTACGCTTAGGGCAGACCAGGACTAAACATCCGTAGTCTTGAGCTCTGTTGGTTACAGCTGTAATTTTACACCGACATGAAAAGCATCATGTGTGACATGGTGCATTATTAAGGACAAAAAGTAAGCTCTGTGTGGGAGTCCGAGCCCTGTTATGAAGTAAGTTGTTGTTTTAAACCGAAATAACTCTCTAGTCATTTTACTTGGCAAATCTTTGGTGATACTGTAGTTGCATGGAAGTTTTTGCAATTTGCCTTGCTTAAGGACTGTGGCAGCTGAGGAAGTCTTGCTGATGTATGGTAATTGGTACGTTTGTTTATAAGCTTAAAATGTTGGATCCAAGTATACTGTAGACCTATAGTAATGGGACATTGTTCGGATCCATTTCAGATAAACATGCTGCGAACATTTCTGTGTCGTAGTACTCTTTATTTGCATCGCTTGAAAGTGTTGAGTGTGAGGATAGCAAATTGAGTGTTTTAGGAGCTGTCGTAAGGAGTCAATAACACACAAATTTCATAACCAGATTTCGTTTTAAGTTCAGATCAAAGGAATACTTTTAATACATCTCTAAAAGCTTCTTTGACTTTGCAGTTTACTTTCCTCTTATCTGCACATTGCCTTACTCACTGCCTGAGTGTAGATTTTAGTACATTTGTGACACACTTCTTCGTTTTGATCACGGTGATGCCTTAATCTGACTTAGATGTCGTCGTTATCTTTTCTATGGCCTATCTGTTCTTGCAACTGAAGTAAGGATAGTGACTGCAACTATTTTTATGATTATCCCGTGAAAGCTGCGCCCATATTTGTTTCTCCTCGAACTGAGTGCTACGCCTAGAGCAAACCTCTCTAACACTAACTATGCTCAGTCCTAAGCTTATGCCATGCATATCACCGGAAAACATCCTTAAGCCCAGGACTAGTTACTCCAGACGTAAGGCTTATGCATGGCCTAACTTAGTCTTCCTCCATGCGTATGGATGGTCACAGATCTCGAGTTCTTTCTCTGCTTCATCTATAGTGTTAGTACATCGGCAAACACTATTGACCATGGTGCCTCTTATCCCTCTTGTTAAGCAATCCATAATAGTGGCAAACAGAAAAGGGCTCATGGCAGACCCCTGGTGAACTCCAACTGTCGCATTGAAGGGTTCACTCAATCCTGCTGTTGTCCTTATCTGTGTTGTACTACTCCTGTACATGTCTTGCACTATCCTTACATACTTTTATGACACTTTCTTTACCCTCAAACAGTTCCACACTTCCTCTCTCGGCTCTCTCTCTCAAATGCTTTTTTTCAAATCTATCAAAACACAGTGTACGGTCTCTTGCCCTTCTTTGTACTTTTCTAGCACCTGATGTAAGGCAAAAATTGCGCCTGTCGTGCTTCTTCCCGGCATGAACCCAAACTGCTCCTCTCCGATTTCCACCACTTTCTGAAGTCTTTCATCCATCACCCTCTCCCATATCTTCATGGTGTGTGACATCAGTTTTATGCCTCAGTAGTTACCGTAGTCCTGGATGTCTCCTTTGTTTTTGTAGACTGGGACCAAGTTGTTGTTCTGCTTGCCATCCGGCATTTCCTCGGTGCTTAGCACGCAACTAAACTCCTTTCCCAGCCACTGTATATCTGTTTGTCCCAAGCACTTCCAAGCCTCCGCAGGGAAGTCATCTGGACCGGCAGCTTTCCCTCTCTTCATTCTTTTGAGAGCTCTTGCCACTTCTTCTATGGAAATATCCTCAACTTCAGTCTCTTCGTTTGGTGATACTTCTCTACTTATCTTGTTA
>JANTCA010090899.1:0-13557 GCA_024741275.1 Chironex yamaguchii
TATCTATCTATCTATCTATCTATCTATCTATCTGTCTGTCTGTCTGTCTGTCTGTCTATCTATCTATCTATCTGTCTTTCTGTCTGTCTGTTTATCTGTCTGTGTGTCTATCTGTCTGTCTATTTGTCTATCTGTCTGTCTATTTGTCTATCTATCTATCTATCTATCTATCTATCTATCTATCTATCTATCTGTCTATCTAGATAGCTATATATCTAAAAATTGGTCTTATGAATAGGAAGCCAGCGGTTGGTATGTCTATCATCCTAACTACGTTTCTTTTACACAGTGAATGTGTCATCTTATTGTCAGGCATCCTTATTATGCTATTCTTTCTGTAAATAATTTCTCCGTAATTTACGAATAAATTATGTTCATATTTTGTATAAGATAATAAATCGTTGAAGTGTTTACCTTTTATGAAGTGCATCTGATATTTCAACTGATATTTCAGGACTATGTTGTGAACGACGCCCACAATTTTTCTTTGGAAGAAAGACCTGTTTGAAATGCGTTTTATAAAAGCGAAATCAAGCACAGGATAAAACAATAGAATCAGCCTAAAAATTGGTAGGCAATGAGATCTGGGTAGATAAGGGTAAAAATTAGTATTTCTCAATGCAGAAAGAGCGAACAAATTATATAACTAACCTTCCTTTAAAAACAGTGACTAAGGTACATTTTGTTTCACATTCGACTAAGATGATCTGTTATTGAATGTGCCAAGAATAACAAACATAGTGATTTTTATCTTTGGAATATACAGCGGAGACTAAACTCATTAGAAAAAGCTTAGTATACAATTTGCTTATGTATCCCCCGTCTTAAAAGTGCAGGCAGGTGGAAACCACTTACCTTACAAAAATTAGAGTCCTTTAAGACGATCATCGTACATATTTAAAACAGTTAAACGCTGCTGTACTGATCAACGAAAGATTTATTGCACTGTGACAGGCCTTTCAAACTCGAAATCGATCTTTCAAACTCTGGAAGGCTATACTCGGCCATCTGGATCAAACGACAAAAACAGGATACTGAGTTGGTCATATTTCGTTCAGTGAAAGGTGAGAAATATTGACTATTTACTTAGGAAGTTATTTTTTGAACCTAACTTCTTCGTCTAACAGCATGACGATTTAATAGGTAATCCTTGTCATTGCTTTAGTTGGTTAAATGCATATTTTATAACTTTTGACAATTACTGAAAGTGATAAAGTGGCAGTTATAGATTACACTTAAGTTGTCTACAGACACACAGCACCAACATTGGCCCTAAGTACCATCTGTAAAATTAAAAATGAGGTCATTTAAAAATCTGACCTTGCTTAGACCACTTAAATGCTTGAAAGATTGACACTGAATGGTCTGTAAAAGATCACTGGTTACAGCTGGACTTTATTCTTTCTAGTTTGAAAGCTCATTTAAGCGTCAGAAATAGTTTCATACGGTCCCATAGCAGACACCTAGAGGTTTCTCTGTCTAATATACATTTTTTGCGAAGATCATCACCATTTCTAAATGTCGGTAAATGAGCATAGCAATAGTTATCACGAACTTATAATCTTTCTTGAAAGCAAATTTCGTTCCAGTATTTTGATTCCAATTACTCGACAGGCATATGGACAGTTTTCTGGTCCGTATCTCAATTAAAACATCTGCGAAGTTCACTTAAAGCAAAATCCTGTTTGGCAAATTCGTTTCAACTCTTTGACATTCACATTTGATTATGTTCAGTTTAACTTGTACCTAATTTGTTACGCACTGCTGTATCTTATCTTGCAATACTTTTTTCCATCAAGTGTACATGACTAAATAAGTAAATATAAAGGCGCATAATATTTTATCTTACCTCGGCAAATTTTGACAGTCATACTAAAGCAAACGTGAAATTTATCAGAAAAATTTTTGAAGATGCAAAAAAAATTATAATCGCACTGGTAAAGAAGCTTTCGTTGAAAAGACGTTTCACATAATTATTCAGAAATCTGCTTGTCTATGGTTATTTATCTGTGTATATCCTCAGTACAGGAAATTTTTTGGTAATTAATGATTAGGAAGGAAAATAATTCAGTAAAAGACCCTAGGGATGTGTCAAGTATATTCAATATTCAATTGCAAGCTACATACACTTCAATTGAACTACACTTCATAGTTGAATTTTAATTCACAACTGGGACCCTACATAGAGTGCTTTATTACTAAAAGTCATCTAACAAACTACAATTGGAGCAATGGACGGCATTATATAGTAAAAAGAGAACTAAAAAAACTTAGTTTAAATTCTCAGGTAAAGTAAACAAGGTGTCAATGTAAAAGAAATTGTCGGTTTTAAAACTATTCCCAAAACGTACTTCTTAACTATCTCCTTCCTGCCCAGTTGTGGTAAATGAAGCATCCACAGATCTTCTCTAATCCTTGGCAACTCTTTAAAAATATTAGTTACGGACTTAAAATCATACGAAAGGGTTATTTTGTAAAGAGTCAAGTATGATACTAACTAGTACTAGTTACGGCAAAGTACTGCACATTATATGGTGTTATTATAAATTTAAGTAAAATATCATTGTTGTAGCGAGAATTCTGAAGCCATTTGTCAATTATAGCAGAATGCAGTATATCAAAATTTCTTTATGAGAGAAAAAGAACCGAAAGCACATTCTTCTTGTATTACTTTAACCAAGGAGCTTATGATTTCACCTGGATTTGTTAGTTTGTTGGTTGGTTGGTTAGCTTATGTAAAATCAGTAAAAGTTATTAACGTATCCCTCTGATGTTTGACGGTATATTAGTAGCTTGACTGGCTTCAGCTGATTCTATGTTGGAGGATATCGAATCCCGCATTCTGGATTACTTTGAAACTTTTGGTTAGGAAATCTTCCTAAAACAACAACTAGCGAGGATATTCCCGTACGTATAACCCAGTTACGATGGGGCCTGTTAGTACAGGTCATTTGAATATTGCTTAACAAGGAATTCCACTCGACCCTATTGGCTTGTCGGAGGTTTTGCGGTATTGAACTGATTCTAGTTATTGTTCAAAGGCTGGTCCTGTAATGCAAAATAAAATCTTATAACATGAGGGACGGCATGCGTCCTTTAAAAACAAGCTAATTAAAATATATTCGTTGATAACAGCTGTTAACCCAATAAGATCATAGGTTGCTCAGGATGCTTCCGTTAACTTACTCAAACACCTTACCCAGTCTATAGGGTTGTCATCCTTTTTCACTAAAGATGATAGTGCCTACTGCAGCTGGAACCCTGCTTGAAAAAACAGTTGTGATATCTAGATAGATGAGTTTGGCTAACACATGCCTTATATAAGTTTACACGCTGTAGCATCGATATATAGACATAACTACAGCTTTTTTAATCAAAATAAAATAAAATAAAATCTATTCTCCTTGAAAACGGGTATCCAGAGGATGTTGTTTCTAGAATATATAGACATGTTGCAATGTTTTTGCATGACATTTTAGACATTGCCATTCAGTGGCGTAGACAGCGGTCGTGCTGAAAAAGACTAAAAAACATCCAGGTAAAAGTCAGAAAGCTTGAATTTTCCATTATATTTAAATTGCAAATAATTTTTCCCGAAATAAAACTGCGTACTTGAGAAACAATTCTTGTATCTTTGTGTTTGGTCGTGCTCAAATTCGGAAGGACGACTTAGCATAGGGTTGCTAAATATCTGCGGATAAATCATCCTAGTTGATAGATTACTTCACTGGAAACCATGTGATAGGTCGTGCTAAAGGCAATTAAGTAAGATCTTGCCATTATGCTGCTGATTATGTGGGCAGTATTTGGTAGATGAAGAATAATTTGGTTGGCTTATGTGTCTCAATGGACCACTATTGCGAACCTTTGTCGTGTTCAAGTGAAACAGCACGACTTGATAGAACACCAAAGTTCACCATATTTTGAGAAGCGTTACTAAATACAGTTTCTTTTTGGCATATATTTATTTCCTCGACTGTTAAAATATTGAAACGTTTTAACCATGAACTGCGAGATTGCAACCAAGGGTCTGTTTTTATTAGTTAAACTTTTTTCCTCACGAATCATATTTGAAAGGAAGGCAATTGTCCAAGAAGGCAGGCCAAAGCCACAATTGGAAGTCAAGGTCAAGGTCAAGGTCAGGATATTTCAAGATGATTTATGCGATCGAAAAGATTGGCTAAGAGGCAGTGGAAGTAAGAAGTCCATACCTTTATTTTGACTAGAACTTTGTCACTGGGTTGCAACTGAATAATCTTAGAGATAAAAAAGCTACTATCGCCCTGCGTTGTAGAGTCTAGATTATCAGATTCTATGTTCTTTGGAATACCTTACCGACCCCTAGACTCCACGATGTTCTCCCATATTTGATTCTTTTATATATTTTTACATACTTTTGCATGTCTCGCTGATAGCTCGACCAATTCTGTAGGTCTGTCTAAGCCACGGCTTCTATTATACGATAGAAAAGATTGTATGCGGCCAACTTAGTCCATGGCAATACCACAGGGATGCTAAGTATAACTTCAAACTACAGAATGTCTTAAAAACAAGAATCAAGTAATACTAATCTTACACTAAGCTCTGAACAACCTCTGAATATAAGAGTTTTTGTGAGATTCCAAACCTACTTGCTCTGTGTTGTCTTTGTTTGGGAAATAAGGTTGGTCTTACTTCGCTGATTGGTTTCATTAAAATGGTGTTGGAAGTGAAAACTTGACAGGCTCTACTTTATATGGAGCTGTATGGAAACTTTTGCATGGCTAAGGCTGTGTAGGTTAAACGTTTACGGATAGATCGTTCTCCTCTTCATAAGGGTGCTAACGGCACAAATTTTGTGTTCTAAATGGTTGCAACATATGAAGTAAACTGAAACATATTCACACCATCTCAGTAGAAGTTATCATAGGAGGCAACTAGTTTCAGATTGTCATAAAAACTAGTTGAAATGAGAAGTATTTATCAAAGAGAAAGAATTCAAAAACATTAGCACCTACTATCCTAAAATGAAATATCTAAACAAGGAATCAATGACCCAGCAAGAAATGATTCCTGGCTTTGTTTTATAACTCTACACATCCAGAAAGTAAGACCAAGCCAGGAGAAATGTACCATTATGGAAGTACTAGTTAATCTTTTACAAGTGAAACAACCCTTAACACAACTACTCCCAAGTTTTCAAAACTATAGTCCACATTGAAAAAGGTCATTAACAAGTCAAAAGGAAAGACAATATGGAAAAGGTGTGTGGTTCCACAGGAGAACTAATTTGGGCACCATCAATAAACTGGCTGTAAACCCTATTGCAGATTTTGGCTTCGTGTTTAGATAGTACAACAACAAGCAGGAAACGACTGACACGGAAAATCAACATGGAACCGAACACTAGAAGAGGGCAGCTGAAGCACTCTTTTAGCACGACAAAGGTGTCATCTATGACAAAACAGACGTTTGGTAGCACCGGCGTCATTAAGTTTAGGATTACCGCTACAAGGCGGCATGCCTGTCTAAACAAGAATACAAGAGAGCTCCACCACACTCGGAAAAAAAGTGCATCAACTCCTGCTATATCAGTTGTCCAGAGCCATTATCAAGCTAAGATGCAGCAGTAACTCTTCTTTCAAGGAAGAAATCTAGGACAACACAGGCATGGACATCACGACACATGCAGGGGTACAAGGAATTAAAAAATTACTTCACAAAAAATGAAAATTTGCGACATTGCGCTAAAATCATGCTTAAAACCTTTTTTCGTCTGACACTCTTCGCATGAATAGGTTGCCATATACATATACTTCCCTTTCTGACGTTTCGTACTCTGAAGAGTGTCAGACGAAGAAAGCTTTTATGTATGCTTTTAGCGCAATATCGCACATTTTTAAGGCGATTTTCAAGTTTTGTATCACAAAAGGATTGTTCAATTACTTCACACTTTTTATTGAAAATTAGCAGAGAGTACTACAAATTTGGAGTATAACTAGATACTTTATTCAATACAAGCTTAAAATGCGCAACATAATCCCTCCTGTAATAACTAATGGCAAAACGGACTATTTTATGATCATATTTGGGTCAGTTTCCTGTCATAAAGTACACATGAAAGCCCCGAAATCTTAAGCTGGCAGGAAACGCTAACCTTTCTTTTTGAAAATAGGAGAAAAAAAGATTGGAAGTTTCATTGACTGTTACGACTTAAAATTTAATCTGAAAGTAGTCGTTATGATTAACAGGAATATCTCGCACATTTTCACATCAGTGTAAAGTATTTCAGTTTTCCTTTGATGTTGATATGAAAATTAAGACATTTCGATACTTCTTGCAAAGGAGATGTTTGACTAAAATGGCCAATTTTACAAACTGCAGGTCAATAACATGCACGTAACACTTTCAATGCTATTACTCAAGTTATTCCAAGCTGACCACAACTGAGCTCGGAGACATAAATTATTGAAAAAAAAGTCATATACGTCTCATTGATAAGATCTTATCAGTAAAAGTTTCATGATCAATGTCTAATGCACACAATATACAGGATGCCAGCAGGTGCTAGTTTTCGAGTGGATAACAAATATATTGTACAATTTACAACATCTATTGATAAATTTTGACCTAGAAGGCTTTATTTTTGGCCTCAGTAATGCTACGGAATAAGAACAGTTGCACTCTTCTTAAGGTTCCTGTTTCATAAGGATATGTTAGCATTCATCACATTGTATCGATCTGTTTGCCCCACACCTCGTAGTGCTGTACAATAGTCCCCGGGTGAGTTATCCACGTCTCGTGGGACTCCAATGCAGCCCCCACGCTTGATGGAGCCATGTAGTAGCCCTCTTGCAGCTTCCCCACGCCTCATGGGGCTCTACAGTAGCTCACATACAGTATAGGGAGATCGGAGCGAAAAACTTGTCGTCGTCCATATTCCCCATTGGACAATTAAGTAGCAATGCAATTGCTAAGTTAAGAAATATGATTGTTTAAGTAATTACCCTCGTGGGTCACATCATCTTTTCTCTAGGCCTTTGTGATTTATCAGAAATAGCCTTGGTTATGACCATAAGAGGAAAATCATCACAAGGTGTAGCTATGGTAAGGTAGCTTTCAAACTTAACCATAACAGCTCATGTGCATTAATTCTGCTGAGATTCTGAATTGTTGTTAAGCATTATAGTGATCCCGACACGCAAGATATATGGAGAGAAGTGCAGATTTCCTCGCATTTTTCACTCTCAAATGGAATTCAGTCAGAATATTTAATAGTCTGATAAAAATATACATGTTGATACACATATTATGTTAATGAAATTATGCCCTGTATTATCGTACATGTCATTAGGCATTTTTCTGACTATTGCAGTTGAGGTTCAAGGTTACTTAACATTATTTTGTCCAAATGTTTAGCCTTTAGGCCAAAACAAGAAAGTAGTATTTTAGTAATAATGGAATATTTATTCAGTATTCAACTACCAAAACGTTTCTCTTATATAAGCTCCTGTTAAGACTTGTCAAGTACAAAAACTCTCCATAATTCAGCTTGTACATTAAATTCACCGCGATACCAATATAACTAATAAAGAATATTTTACCCAAAATTGTTTATCATTTTTATCTTTCATGAATTTTTATTTTTCTATTTTTGTACGGCAGAAGGCCAAAAGAGACAAAATTAGTCATTATATTTTTTGGTTTATGTTTTCTTTGGCAAAATTATAAGTACATGTTTTCGAAAAGTAAAAGTAAAAGATAAGTTTTTTTTACATCTAAATAAAGTTATCCTTGTGACCACAAGATCGTTGGACCCAATTTTTAGCTGCAGAGTCTACGCCTTTAACACCAAGCTAAATAGATTTTTTGGCTATGAAAATTATGAAAGTTTAAAACTCCTTTGCTTATGATAATCATAACTTTAGCGCCATATCCATGGTACTTATTTGTCTTTCTTTTAACGATGCTTTTTAATTCTAAATTGAGTTATTTTTCCCTTGAAACATAACTAGACAGTTTCCCAGGTCAGCTGGTAATATTTCAAGGATCACAGCGAGAAATACCAGCATCTCGTCCATTAGTTTAGTTAATTCGCAGCTGTCTTCACTTTGCTTACAATACACTTATTGCTGTAAATGATTATTGGAGTTTCACAAATTTTTTTGGCGTCTACCTCCGCATGACTTTTCAGTATGACAGTTTTTGTGGCTACCTCGGTATAACTTTTCAGCATGACCGTTTTTGTGGCTACATCAGTATGCCTTTCCTATCCTGTATTTAATATCACGTATAAATAAACAGTCCAGTAACAAATTATGTGATTCATACATCAGTTTAGAACATTCATGTTTGCCAGGGAAATCCGCTCGATCCACGTCTGTTTCCACGTTTGTACAATGACCATACTCTAGACTGTGTTAGATTGAACTCCCCGCTTAGATATTTGGTAGAGCCTGCTACTGTCATCGCAAATGTTTTTTATCAGCAGGCAACAAACGTCAAAAGGAGGCGTAAAATGGAAATTGCGAGACTTTTCCAATGATTTTACACAAAGTTGATTTTTATCCTTGAATAGCATAAGGTTGTTGTTACAGCGAATTGTTCTGTAAAAGACCACAGTGAGGTATGTGTTAATTGCTGATAACAACTTAAGTCCTTTTAATGAAAAACAATTGCGTCAAGGCATTACCTGCATAGCATTATCAGATTCGTTACCTACTCTGATAACCATAAACATGTTTTGCTGTGCTTACTCACTCTCGTTGATGTTAATAATGTTGGATGGCGTGTGTTCACTCGGTCTATCCTTCGTTTAATTATCAGGTAAGTATCGCATAACTTCGTTATACAAGGTGATTTTGATAATTGACTCTGTCTCTGTTTATATATTGTTTTAAAATGTAAGGATTGTAGAAATTAACTGCTTTATTGTAGGAGCATATTAATCAATGTAATAACCATAAAGGTTTACTTCGTTTTCAATTTCTCCTGCTCTTAAGTTAGCACGATAAAATGCGTGCCCTTAATTGCCTTTCTAAATTTCTTACTTTGATTACAACTTACTTTGAACGTATCTTGAATATTTCTAGCAGGAATTAAACTCCGCGCGAGTTAATAAACTGAAGGTCAAAGTGGGATAAGGTTATACCTAGTATATTACTTTTTCTCCTATGCATGGCAGCTAAACTCCAAGCTAAACTCCAAGACTGATTCCTTTATTAATTTATACACGATATTGTATTTGATTACATCACGTAATTATTCTGATTAATTCTATATTGATTTACTCTAAATTTCAACTTAAAATCGTTTTTATGTTTTCGCAATTTTATTGACAATAAACTGAAGTTTACTATTTCTTGTAGATCTCAATTAATGCCTGTTCTAGGCTAAGAGGACGATTCGCGACGAATCGTTACTTGTATACTCTACTTACGAAATCATATGTGACATATAGTATTAATCACAGTAATGCATTTTCATCGTCTGCACTTTTAGATACTCCCATAAAAGATTTTTTGACGTCTAACTGAGCTTTCCTTAAGAACTTTGTCAAAATGCAAACTGCATTAATATTTGTAGTTTTGAGTGCAACCTGAACGATAAAGATAACGCAAAAGGCACGGCACATTTTTATTAAATTTGAGATTCGACTTATTCTATACTATTGTTGTAGAGGAGCAGTTACGGGAAATGTGGAAACAGACAAAGACGTACTTTGAGCTAGAAGTAACTTATTAATTTGAGATTCGACTTATTCTATACTATTGTTGTAGAGGAGCAGTTACGGGAGATGAGGAAACAGACAGACTTACTTTGAGCCAGAAGTAACTTATTAATTTGAGATTCGACTTATTTTATACTATTATTGTACAGGAGCAGTTATGGGAAATTAGGAAACAGACAAAGACGTACTTTAAGAGAACAACTTTTACTGCTCTCTCAGCTAACGTCAAAAGTTAAACAGCAATATTTCTTTTTCCAGAGAATTTGAAATACCGCAAACGATACAACCTTAGGTCACAAAGGAATAAAAGTTTTTTTCCTACTAGGAGGTGATATACGTTTTGTGTTGACTTTACAAAATTCAAAGTTCGCAATCTGATTGAGCTGTGCCCGCAGAGAGTTGCAGCCTTTATCGTTACATAAACTATAGTAAATAATTAAACCGCGATATTTTTACTTTCAACAATTAAAACAGAATAACTGATATATCTTGGGTCACAAATTATTAAGTGATGTTGATGTTTGAATATGGCATGTACACGTAGAACATTAATGTCAAATATGCCACATACATATCCTTAGGAATTTTTCTTGTGACAAAACTTGCTACCTATTTCAAGTATTGTAATTAGACAAGCAACAAAACAGTGATGTTTCTATTGACACGGAATTATATCACAGATTGACTGAAAGAGCGTTTGCCACAAATTAGTTTAAGAACTTTTGTTGCGAGTAGTAGATCCTGGAAATTCGCAAGGTTAACATTAGTTGCGAAAACTCAAAATATTTATGGAAAATTGATGTCAAAAGAGTGTGACATTATCATAATACCGAAAATATAAGCAACTAATCAATATGTTTTTACTTTTAAAGAATTAACTGTGCCACAAATTGACTTCCATACCGTGGGGTCACAAATCAGTTCAAGAGTTTTTATTGCCAAATGTTAGTATCCATAGAAATTTAGTATCAAATAGCAAAATTCATTATCATTATGTAATTTTTGATGTAACAAAACCGTTTACCTATTTACATTACTACCTGTGCAGAAAGCCAATCAAACTGCGATGTTTTTGTTATCAAAAACAATAATACTTCAGAATAATTGATATGCTCTAGGTCATGAATTCATCAAGTAAGACTTTGCTCTCAAAATGAACGATTAATCTTACCATATTTAAAGTCCTCTTTATCTTGGTTAAGACATATTTTGCCATCCCATTAACAAAAGAAAGCAATCAAGCAGCGATGACTATATCTCCATGGAATTGGTTAAGGCTTAGAATGAATTCTATGCCATGGACTGCAAATGTAAGAAAATCGAGCTTCCAACAGGTAAAAAGGTGATTAATAAAGCCTCTTGACTTTCTACTAGCTGTAAATTTTATAGCCAATATCAACGATTCGTCCTTGACAAGTCTGTGTATACGATAACATTAGTTCCTTTTGATTAAGTCAGACATCAATGCAAGACCAATGAAAATTATTGCAATAAATTCTTACAGTAATTTGGATTTATTCGTAACACCTTGTGTCTAATGAACATGGTATCTTATGCCATCATTAGTTTATACGTTTTGGTATGTGCTACTCAGACCGTCAAATACTTGCAAAGAGAGTACTCTGTCAATATAGTAAAGGCGACATACTTTATTGTTCCAATTATATGAATATTTTAATTACCTTCCAGCTCCTAAAGACAGATGTGCATGGGCTTGGTCTTTATAGGTGTGATGCATAATTTTTCATCACTGAGCAGTGGATTTCATTAATAAAGGAAGCACACTTATGCTGTTGATATAGAAAGCACACTTATTCCTTTAACATAAGATGCACAGTCATGCAGCACAGTCATACAGTTAATTTACAAGCACACTTATATTGCCAATATAAGAAGCACAGTTATTACCTTAATATGCAGATTAAAGCTGTTAATAAAAGAAGCACAATTATGCTGTTAACACCTGCAGGAAAGTTATGCTGTCAATGTAAGAAACATACTTACAGCTGTTAATATATGAAGCACCGTTATGCTGTTAATATAAGAAGCACTCTTATGCTTTTACATTTACAGCATTAGTATGCCTGTTATATCAAGGGCATAATTGTGCCTCTTGTATTAACAGCTGTAAGTATGTTTCTTATATTGACAGCATAACTTTCCTGCAGGTGTTAACAGCATAATTGTGCTTCTTTTATTAACAGCTTTAATCTGCATATTAAGGTAATAACTGTGCTTCTTATATTGGCAATATAAGTGTGCTTCTAAATTAACTGTATGACTGTGCTTCTTATGTTAGCGTTATAAGTGTACTTCTGATATTACAAGCGTTAGGTATGAATCTTACATAAACATCGTCAAGTATGTCTCTTAGATTAACCCCATCAGTTTGCTTCATGTATTAACAACATAATTGCACATTTTCTGATAACAATGTTAAGTGTGTTTCTTATATTAACACCTTACGTATGCTTCATGTATTAGCAACATAATTGCACATTTTATGTTAACAATGTTAAGTGTGTTTCTTAGATTAACACCTTACGTATGCTTCATGTACTGACAACATAATTGCACATTTTATGTTAACAATGTTAAGTGTGTTTCCTAGATTAACTCCATCAGTTTGCTTCATGTACTAACAACATAATTGCACATTTTCTGATAACAATGTTAAGTGTGCTTCTTATATTAACACCATAAGTATGCTTCATGTATTAACAACATAATTGCACATTTTATGTTAACAATGTTAAGTGTGTTTCATATATTAACACCATAAGTATGCTTCATGTACTAACAGCAAACGAATGCTTCTTATGTCATCGGCATACGTGTGCTTCGTATAGAAAAAGCATCAGTATTCGTCTTACAATAACAACATACTTATGCCTCTAATGTCAACGCCATAAGTTTCCTTGTGATATGAATAGTGTTAAGTATGATTCTTAAACTTACAGCGTTAAGCATGATTCTTACACTTACTGCGTTAAGTATGCTTCTCATATTAAAACCATAAGTTTGCATCATGTATTAAGAAAATAATTATACATTATATATTAACAACATATGTGTGCATCATATCTTAACAGCAAAATTATGCGTCTTATATTAACGGCATACGTATTTTTCTTATACTAACAGCATGAGTGTTCTTCCTATGCTAACGGCGTAAGTGTGTTTCTGATATGAACAGCGTTAAGTATGATTCCAACAATTACAGCGTCAAGTATGTTTCTTAACTACACAAGTTTGCATCATGTAATAGCAGCATACATATTCTTCTTATATATACAGCATAAGTATTCATCTTATATTAACAGCATACATATTCTTCTGATATATACAGCATAAGTATTCGTCTTATATTAACATTATGAGTGTTCTTCGTATGTTAACGGCGTAAGTGTGTTTCTGATATGAACAGAGTTAAGCATGATTCTTACACTTACAGCATCAAGTATGTCTCTTAACAGCATAAATTTGCATCATGTAATAACAACATACCTATTCTTCTTATATTAACGGCATAAATATTCTTCTGATATAAACAGCATAAGTATTCATCTTATATTAACAGCATGAGTGTTCTTCCCATGTTAACGTCATAAGTGTGTTTCTGATGTGAACAGCGTTAAGTATGATTCTAACAGTTAAAGCGTCAAGTATGTCTCTTAACAGCATAAGTTTGGATCATGTACTAACAACATACGTATTCTTCTTACATTAACGGCATACGTATTCTTCTTATATTAACAGCATAAATATTCCTCTGATATAAACAGCATAAATATTCGTCTTATATTAACATAATGAGTGTTCTTGGTATGTTAACGGCATAAGTGTGT
>JANTCA010090900.1:0-13556 GCA_024741275.1 Chironex yamaguchii
ATGTCTTACAAACTTAAAACAATAGTCGTGTTTATTAAATGTCTTACTAATCTTATATTGCTGAGGAATTTTGGTAACAATAAAATAATAGAACAGTTAACAGCATGTTTTGAGGAGTTTTGCTATGGAGCCAGCCTTAATGGAGTACTTAATCTCCTACAAGCCAGTAGTATGGAAGCAGCCGAAGGTACTAAGCTCCATATACTGTATGATGCCTCAGCAAAGCCAAGCAAGACCAGCCCATCCCTGAATGATTGTCTTGAGGTAGGATCACCACTGCATAATCTACTGTTTGGATAAGCATTATCTCCCTTTATCCTTGGAACTACAGTCGAATACCATATTGATCATTACGGAACTTCATAAATGGCATTCAAGCATCCCAACACTGAAGAACGAAAATGAACAGCACCTTCCAATGAAAAGGAGCTACGCAAAATAGCAGTTGGACAGTAACACTTAAGGGATGTTCAACTAAGGGTTGTCCTGGGGAAACAAGGAGATGCACTACAAGTCGTTTTTCCTTACAAGCAGACTGATGTAACAAAGAGAGGAGTTCTGCAATACCTGGCATCAGTTTATGACCCTCTAGAGTCTGTTGCACCAACCTTGCTTATGGAAAAACTCATCTTTCATGAGATGTACAAGTCGAAGATCAGTGGTCATAACTTGGTCTTACAATACAACAGCTCTCTATTGGATTCAAGGTAATGGGCGACATAAGCAATTTGTGAAAAACAGAGTACACAAAATCCAATAAAAGACATACCTGGATTGGCGATTCAGTAGATCAGAAAAAAGGCCCGCAGATATTGGTTGTAGGGGAGCTGCAGTTGATCAGGTTAATGATTTTTGGAGGAGAGGGCCTGCTTGGCTTGCAGAGAGTAACAACTGGCCTAAAGATGTCAAAACTAAGCCCACACCCGAGACGGAGAGTGAAGCACAAGTGAAAGGAATCTTTTCATTTGCCATAGATAATAGGAATGTTATGCAGCCAATCCTAGAGATGTTTACTTTCTGGAAAACCATTCGTGTTACGGCTTAGATTAGCAGATTCTGCAGAAACTGTAGAAGTGAGGGACGACAATACAGGACTGGACCATTAACCACAGAGGAGAGGAAGGCTGCTACCCTTTGGTGGGTCAAGCATTCCCTATCTAGTCATATGGGAACCACACCATTTGAAGAGGACCATGACGGAAGTTAGAAGAAAGTACTGGGTACCAAGACCATGCCACTTGACTAAACATGTCCTAAGAGCATGTCATGGATGCCGTCGTTTCCCAGCAATCACATGTCCAGTACCATCAGTTGCAAGCTTGCCACATTATTGTACTGTCGAAGTTAGACCATTTCAGGTTGTGGGTATGGATTATGCATGACCATTTAGCTGCCAAGAAAGAACGAAAGGCTGATTTGCCTTTGTATAGTTGCAGTCTGACTAGGGCAGTGTATATTGATATAATGCCAAACTAGACATCGGACAAAATGGTATAAAGCATGAAGACATTCATTGCAAGACGTGGGCTACCTGAGAAAGTCTACAGTGACAACTTTAGTACGTTTGCTCCAGCATGGTTGAAGACATAAGTAACGAGAGGACAAAATCTATAATTTTGTTGGTAGAAAGTGGCAGTTTAATCTAATTAGAGCTATGTAGTGGGGAGGTCAATTTGAGCGAATCATTGGGCTTATAACACAGTCACTCTTCAAAGTTATGGGAAAATTCACCTTGACCTGGCAAGGTCTTGAATCACTGCTTCTGGATGTTGAGATAACACTAAATAACAGGCCTCTTGGTTATGTTGAAGATGATGTGGACGCACCAGTTCTTACCCCAAGTGCGTTGATGATGAGAAAAGCATCATTCATGCCCCAAGGGCATGACAACATTAAAGATAACGTGAACCTAAGATGTTGGGCGAGGTATTTGCAGTCGTGCAAAGACAAGGTTTGGAGACGATGTACAAAGGAGTATCTTAAATCCCTGCAGGATCATCACAACGTAATTCAAAAATCAAAGCATCTGCAGTTGCAAGTAGGTGATGTATTGATGATTCATGGAGATGGGAAGAACCGAGTGCATCTTCTAAGATGTGGATTGTAATATGCTTATGTCCAGGCCGAGAAGGAGCGGTGGGAGCAGTGAAGCTCTAAGCAGGAAAGACTGCAATGGAGCAAGTAGTACGATATTTGTATCCCAAGGAGCAGGTGACGGGCATTCAACTACAGAAGGTAAATCAGTTGTTCCTCCACAGGAGTAAGAGGCAACCACACCATCGGGAACACCACAAATTAGTGTTATCTGAGACAACTAACAAAAGGAGCAAATATCATTGAATAAGGGATAGTATTGAAAAAGCAAATGAAGATCCTGAATTGAAGTGATTTACTATATTTGATGGTCATAATATCAAAAAGGCTTATGATATGTTTGGACATTTGGTGAAAATTGGAATACTAAAATTAAGTTAAGTAAAATCAAGTAATATGACTATAGTGTAATTGAGGGTGTAAATGGACTCTTTCACGTCACATTGCTGTGCTACCTTATGGTGACCATTACAGTAATGTATTAAGGATGTAGAGTTGTAATGCTTTAATGCGCGGTCGTTATCATTAAGGACCTCTTGATATAGTATGATATAGGAGATATCTTGATATAGAGTGTGTGGTTGGGAATTTTCACATTATTACGGTGTAATTTTTAATTTTATGTTTTAGCATGCTAGAATGGAATGTGTAATTTAAGTATTTTTAGCACTTATGAAAGTATATATACCGATGTAATCTTAATCTAAGACAGGTGCTCAGTGGGAGAACATAGAGCCAACATCGAGAGCTATTGAGTATCTATCACAATTTCGGTCCGTTATGTGCTGATGACTCCTGTTTTGTATTTAAAGACAAAAAGGTTGATAAACTGGAAAAACAATTTTACTTTGAATTTAATGCTTTTTCTGAGATCTCGAAAAGGACAAAGGAAAAGCAGTACTTTTATGAAAAAAAGATAAGCACATTAATAGGAGAAAAGTAGACATTTGACTCAGGCACGAAGATAAAAAGTATACACTATACGTTAATTGTTCAACGGTACACCGTTGCTACATATTTAGTCAGTATTTTTGAGATGGAGTTGTAAGCTGTATCAATGGTTAATGGAGACCTCAATAAAATGAGTAGCAAACTTAGATTTCTTTACAGAAACATAGATTTCTTGAATTCTCCCACCGCAAATCAATCATTTCAGCCCCAACAAATGTCTAGTAAGAAAAGCAAACAGCCTAAAATAAATACATCATATTTTGTTTTAATCTAGATAACAGAACACCGGTAGGAATACTTGAATTAAGAAACTGTTTGCCCGCTGAGAAAATATTTTGACCATATTTTTTTAGCATACTCATTAATGAGCGTAGCTGATTCCCATGCCAGGGTTAGAGAATTTTAGTAGGAAGTGAGCTCTTAATGAGAATGGGCTCCTGTTAACTTCTCTCAACAATGGTATTTTAGTTGCGATGACGCGGATTCGAACTCGCAACCACTGGCTTGCAAGGTCGTCGTCTTATCCACTATATTACGGCGGCTCTCGTTGACAATATCCTGCTGTGATAATGCTATCCCTAACGATTTCAAGCAGAGATGATGCAATCCATTATATTTGTAACCAGCTGTAATGCCATCCTTGACATTTCCAAGCAAAAATGATGCTATTGCTGGGGGTCTTAAGCAGAGATGATGATATTTCTAACAGTCTTTAAGCCGATATGATTTGATTGAAACTAATACTATTTCTTACCTGCGTTTTAGTGCTTTTTTCTCAGAAAAACTAGGGATTCGTGACATCATATTCTCATTAATGCACCACTGAGTCCGGTAAATATTAAAGATTTTCCTAATAAATTAAGACACCAAAGCTACGTTTCTCCCTCTAGCAAGGAAAATATGCGACGCAGTCCACTAATATCGTGACTTAAAGTAAAATGATCGTCGACAATAAGTTCAAAAATCACCGTTTAGGGCTAAATCCATGTTCTCGGGATGGGATTAAGGGCAGGCGTTAGTCCATAAGAGACATACGAAAGCAAAAAAACGGACATTAAAGTTAATGACACTTATGCTAACAGGAAGGGTTGGAAAAAGCTATCCACTATGCCTTGAAATTGCTTTCATTTATCGTTGATTCAAAATCGTGACATTCTTGTTGACATAAAGTCAGAATATCCAGTAATCTAACTTTTTCCGTGCTCTAAGTGACATTATTTCTTCATTCGGTGACAGCCTTTCGAATCTGTATGGTAGATATGGAATGTGTGTAATGAAGTGTCAGTATATCTACCAAGCTTAGTAATTGGTCTGCAACCATTGACGATGGTGACCTCAGATTGTCGGAGAGTTTTATTGCAACTAATCTCGATCTCATATAGAGATCTCCCTGAATGATGCACGATTGGCTCTGTTTGCTCTCAAGAGAATGTCATTTGACAAAGTGTTTCTCTCACGAAGTTCAGCAAAAATTCAACGCAAAAAGCAGAGGCAATCATTTGCCTAGCAACTGTCATTCAAATAAACATACTTAGTTGTTAGGGAAGGAAATAGATCCTAGAATGACACTTGGGTATATTGCTGCAACATGCCACATGTTTGACATATTTTTCTTGTACTGTTAAGATGCACCTGTTCCCATTGTATTGTGTCAGTTCTGTAGCAATTTTAAGAGAAGCAAAGGCCAAAACCATCATCATACCTTCAATGGCTTTTGTCTGACAATTTGAGCTGATTTCTTAAATTTTTTTTGTAGATGTACACGTACGCTTACCGTTACTGCTCTTATATTGAGAGATTGCATACCTTTACAGCACAACCCTTTTAGGTGTTGAAGCCATGAGGTAGTTGTTGCCCATTTGGGAGTTTTCCGAACAGTTAAACGCAATCATACTAGTTAGATTTATCACATTAACAGGATGTGCTTTAACACGTTTGGGTTCAGGTCTAAAAGTAGTACAGAAAAGCATTTAGGAATAGTGGAGATCTAACAAAACGATTCATATTATTATAACCTGGCAAGATTGCGCTACAAAAACATGACAATGTATGACATTAGATCCAACACTTACAAGCATGTTCAATGCTAAGGAGAAAACTGATTTATTTTATACAAACTGATAACTACAGTGAAAGCCCTAAGCCACATCCTGTGTTTGAAATACAAGATTTCCTAAGCCTTCCTATTTCCTGACGCCTCTTGCTGTGCTATTAAATTACGATTGTAAGGTTTGAAGTTCTAAACATCCTCCATTTTAATACCATCAGTAGGGTCATAGTTAGGTATGAACATTATAGGTATCACTTTGATCTTCTACTCGTTCCTTACAGCCCGCATTCACATTTTGCACTAAGTTAAGTAATCTATGCGTCTCTTTAGTCTGGTTACTTAGCAGGGCAGTATTGTAAGCATAGTCCAAGTCCCCTATGACTTTAGCTTCGACTCTTCTGGAGCGTCGTTTTTCAGGTTTGAAACTAAGCTTTTCCTCATTTCCTTCCATTCCCTTGGCTTATTGTACCACATAATTTAGGATGATAAAGGGAAGACAGTCTTCCTGCAGCAATCTAGCTATGAACACGAACAACTCATTCCCATCAGAACGAAGAGCACTAAAAAGCGACCTTGATAAAGACCTTAATCATCATCGAAACCAAGCTTGGGAGTTTTGGAACTAATTAGCGAACCATGAACAGTCCTTTCGTGGTACAAAACTTGAAAATCGCCTTGAAAATTTGCGACATTGCGACATCGGATGATTGGCACAGCTAGATCTTTCTTTCATCTAAGTGTATTGGAGTGTGCCTACATTAAAACAAGAAAACCAGTACTCTGTAGGCAGAAAGAGTTCGCTTTTTCATTTGGACTCTTCCAATAATGTTTTGTTTCTTTATTTTCTCTTTCTTTGTTTCCTTTCTTGTTTATGATTGGCTTATTCTGCTACATGTTTCGTATAAATAGGTTGCCATATACATATACTGTCCTTTCTGACGATCCATACGCTGAAGAGTGTCAGACGAAAAAAGGTTTAAAGTATGTTTTTAGCGCAATGTCGCAAATTTTCAAGATGAGCAGCTAACCATGATTAATCGTCATAATTCAAAAAGCGTAAGTTTCTCTTTTCCAAAAGGAAACCAAGACAACCCGCAGACAAGACAAACGAGAAAGCTATGTAACTCCTGGTTGATACTTTATCCTGATCAAACGAATCGATTAGACAAAGAAGGCATTGGAAGATAAAGAAAGAAAACACAAATTTGAAAGTAAGCAAAAGGCAAATCAGGAGATAATGTGAAGACTACATAGCAATGAGTGGAAGTTAAAGACACAGTCTTTGTGGTACAGATGATACATACTTTCCACTAAGAATAGCACAGACAATGATATTTTCTTCTGGAATTCTTTGATGTTATTTCTGTTTTGCTAAATCAATTACGTCAATGAGAGTGAACAGTTTCTAAGCTGAATATACGTTGTTTTGGAGTAATGATGAACTTTAATTATTCACACATTCTTTGAGAATTGGACACTTTTACTGACATAATATGGTGAGGTAAATTATTTGAGAAACCAGATGAAACTGTGTGCCAAATACTCTATTAAGATTTGAAAAAGTGTGTATATAGTTTATAAGATGTACACTACAGATACCCTTAAAGCTAAAAATGGTTGACTATCATCCCAATTGTTAACATTTCCTGAGCTTCTGTGACTGGGCTTACACATCAATTTAGTTTTAAAAATAATGCTTTGAATACTAAGTTTGATTCAAGGAAAACATCTGTTCCGTTTCCTTGGAAAATGTCACACCTATAAATAGCTCAATTGATTTCAAGGAATCTTGCGCCTAAAATATCAAAGGATTGGCCCCTACTTGGACTCTTCCATCGCTACCGTACATTTCCAAAAGGTAATGTGTAATCTTGCTTATTGTCTCCTGTTTTGCAATCTTTTTCATACATATCTGATTAAATTGACATTTCTTTATCTTTTAACCGTATTAAACTTCCATGCGACATTTTAACGCAGATCTTTTTACCTCATCGTGTTACAAGATATTATCAAGTACACAAACATGTCTTTTATATTACACGAAAATATCAGGTGGTTTTCAAACAAATCAGTACACTATTATGGAGCTGTCTGGATCCAGATTTCAGGCAAAAACCACGCATGTGACAAAATCAGTCCTTGTCTTACAAACAATACCTAAACAATGAGGGAAGCAAGACAGTCAATAACGTTAGAGTAATGTCATGGGTTTCACAAGTTTGTAAAAACAATTCCATTATCATTTTATATTTATCACACTTATATTTTTATTCGTAGATTGCTCAATTAACTGCAGATCATAGACATGGAAAATGGTATAGCTTATTTGCAAAATGTGATCTGTGCCTTCCGTTCGATGTACAGCAACCACATCTCATGATTTACAAAGGGAAGGCGACTTTCCTCACACTTTATATTACCGTTACCAGCAGACTCAAATACACGAACCGGAAGTTCATTATCTCTGAAATCAAAGTCAAGCACTTTAATCAATCAATATTCTGTTTTTCCCGACACATTTTTGAGGTTAGGATAAGTACCGAGTTTACTTGCGATTAACACGAAATAGGTTAGAAGAGTACTTCTCGATATTAGCAATATTAGGCCCCGTCCACACGAATCCGGATATTTTTGAAAACGCAACTTTTTTTGTCCGTTTTCAAAGATATTTATATCCACACGTATCCGCGAATATGGCGTTGATAAAATGCTCCACTTTGGAGAGCGTTTTCAAAAAGTTGCGTCTTCAGTGACCGAAAACGCCGGATACGTGTGGACGGAAGCCGAAAACGGATAAGAAAATTGCGTTTTCAAAAATATCCAGGTACGTGTGGACTGGGTCTTAATATACTTGTCCTAATTATTTGACACCCAATAGTGCACATCATCTTCATATCATGATGCTTACATAGAAAAGTGATGAAGAGCAAACAATCTGTGAGATCGTTTATGTTTAGTCTTTATTACTAAGCATTGTCACGCAATACGTTTTTATACTTGGACCAATTCTTATTCAGATAAAAAAGTTAGTTCAAAGAGGGCTGGAAGTGGGTTTGAACAGTTAATATGAATTTCTAGATTTTGAAAAAATTGTTGCTTTTGTTCTCAGGTCAGAGTTATCATGAGATAGCATGTTGGAGCTTGCAATGTGTTTTAAAACTTTTAATTCGCACGTCCATAATCATACGCGGTCAGTTGAACAATCCTTGCAGTTTCAGACAACATTCGAAATCTTAGGGATTATACTCCAGTTTAACATTCAAAATAACGAAAGGTTGCAGGTATAGTCGCACGTATTATGTCTATTTATCTATTCATTCGGCCTCCAAGTACGTATCACTGCTGACACTCTAAAAACAAGCATTTCATCTTTTGATCTGAGAGTGTCTAAATGAAATATCCGTTAAACGTTTCTGAGAACCTGGCCCAAGTAGAAATAATGCCAATCACGTTATCTACATTATACCTACCCCCCCCCCCCCCATTTCTTCCACCTTTTCTAGATCTTACCCACACTAAAGTTCATTATCAAAGGGGAAGAAAACAATTGTTTACGATGTCCTGGAGAAGACTCTTACAGCCCTGCTCACAAGCAACTACAGGAAACCCACATTTAATGGTCAATATCTCAGATGGGATTGATTCAGGTCAAAACTACGTAAGATGAATTTAATCAAAACATTAATTCACAGGGGAGCTTCTATTTGCTCCCATTCAAAACTGAATTTGAGATGGAGCATATCAAAAACAAACTTTTAGACAGTGGCTAACCCCGAAGACGTGGTTTCTCAATGCAATTCACGGGAATTATCAGCTTTTAATTCAGATCCTGCATTTGGTCCTAAGACATGACATGTGTGTCTTAAACGTTCTTGGACTGTAATGTTTCTTTACGTTTTGAAAAGCAAATTAGGGAGTGCATTGGGGGCTGTTTTAGTAAGCCTGCATTTCGTCTCTGGTACATGCAAGATTTTGCCTACAACACACTAACGTATGACATGAGTTTATGAATTTTTGTGCCGAAGTAGAGCCAGGTACGTAGACCGCACTTTCCGACGGCTAATTGACCGAGTCAAGCAGCATGTACCAAGATACATTCGCACAGGTTCGCCTAGCGTTCATCAGCAGCCCTTGCAACTTTGTAAAACTTGCTTGGTACCTAAGGAATGTGTCTCTGCTATAGGAAAACATCCTCTGAATAGCCCATTCTGTGCCGAGCTGTATAGTGACGGGCTTTGTTCGGTTATTGCTAAAGCAAGATCAGATTTCATCTTAGTGTTTTGGAGGTTGTTCACATTAGGAAGCGAAGACATAGCCTATGTCGACAGAAGGAGTTTGTGGTTCAACTCCGGTTGTTCCACTTGTTTACTTTCGGCGGTTAGCTTATCAACTTTTCTTTTTGCTTGCTCTTTCATTCCTTTGTACTGTTTCCCTTCGTCTTTTCTTGCCAATCCTTGGTTCATTGTTTTCTTATTGGTCAAAATTCGATCCTACATTACATTACATTACAAATTCTGTACAATACAAATGTTTTCTGCTATTGTATTTTGACGAATCTATGTGATCAGTGTCAGACAAAAAGTTTTATAAATTTCAATTTTACCTAAGCTTTAGGTTCAATATTTTTTTACTTTGATCAAAATGCCTATTACGGAAAACTTGCACCTGCCTTCCTTTGTTGCTAGATTCAACTATTTAAGTACTCGATTCTCATTTATCTTAACTTTTACTTCTTTTGAAGCTATTATTTTGGTGGTAACACAACGAAAACCACTAACAAATTTGTGAAATTCGGAGGCCTAATTGTTCTTGAAATATTGTGGGTGTCAGGAATTCTTAGAAAAGCGAAGAGATGATACGAATAGCAAATGAGCCAACAGCTACAAGGGGACTAGAAACTCCAAACAGAGTACAGAGGCGGAGCTCCTAATAAATTTGTGGATTTTCAGTACTCTACATGCTAGGAAAATGCTTTTCCAGGCCTTGATAAATGCTGAATTGCAAGACAACAGACTAATAGCAGCATCCTGCATTAGGACACCTTGATATACTGCCTAACGTACAGCTCTGATTCCGTTATAAAATCATCTAAATTTACTTTATATTGAAGATTAAGGCAAACATACCACAATTATTTTGGAATATAAGTCCCCTAGCCCTCCAAGGCATTCACCGCACTAAAATTATCCTTTTTGGCTCATAACGTTTTGCTGACATATTTTCAATTTCTCTGATTACCACCATTGTGTCTTTAATTCATATGTATAAAAACTATTTGAAATTTGTTACACTTTTTATAAGTAAGCCTATGAGTTGAGAACTTTAGTTCCTGAAGGATACCATCTTGGAATTTATTTTTTTTCATAAAGATGTTTAAAATCAAACGCACGAGCCGTTACATCAATTAACCCTTTTTTCTTAATATAGGATAAACTTGTAGGATGGGGGAATGAAATAGAAATCTTATTATCTACTACAGATGTGCGAGTTCATCGCGAATAGGATACAGACATTTAGCATTCTATTCAACATTGATTACTCATAGACTTCTGAGAAATTGAAAAAGGCAAGTGTTCATACTGCTAATTTCTCTGTTATTGTAATACAAATTCGTTGTTGACATCTGTTAGCTTACACGTGCAATATTGTTTTTAGATTGGACACGTCATCATCTTCTACAATTAGAATGGTTTTTAGTGACAACAAAGGCATAAAATCTTCCGAATTATGAAAGAACATGATGATTAAAGGAATCTCCGAAAAGCCGAGCTAAGATGTTAGGTTTATTTCAAATGATTACCACAGTAATCATTCACTCATTTTCAGACTTGTATCTTCACTTGTAAATATTTTCAAAGTAAGAGATTGTTATTTGAGAGATTATTTCACGCAAAACGTCATGGGCGCTAAATTAAACAAATTTCTTTTGAAATCCTAAAATTCAAATTGCTTGACCTCTAATTATCTTTAATAGATGCGATTGAAAAAAAATGGTACAGAATTTCACAACGCATTGAAAGACAGATGTAATTCTTGTGTCAAGAATATTGTTAAGTGGCTATCTGTATACAGCAAACGTTTTTGATCGATCTGTCATTTGAAGTATTTTCGCCGCTTCTCTCTAGCGTCAAAAGTGCTTATCATTATCTTAGTAATATAAACGTCATATGTGTGCGTTTATTTTGCTAGCCTCAGTCCACGTCATGGCTCCTAACACACTTCAATTTGTTTCCTTGCTTTGGCAGCTATTCATGAGTCTCGAGTAAACGTGCCCCCTTCCACGCCCTCTTATTAATTTTTCAAAAAAATCCACCCTAAAAGATCCTTATTCCAACCCCCTCCCCCCATTTACTATTTTTGAATCTGAAATGATCCGATCGAGTATTAAGTAACATGCTTTTCATTTTATTTCCAGTTAAAACGAAATGTGAAACGTATTTTTCTTACCCACTTAGAAACTGCAAAGTGCATACAACGAAGCTCGTCGTAGCGCAACCCATCGAGAACGAAAAGCGAGAGCAAGAACCTTATTGATGAAGAACTGGACACTTCATGATATTGTTCTGTTAAAAATACTTTCTACTAATATGTTGTTCTACTTTAAAAAGAGTTTGAACTAACCCACCTCTTTCAGCTTAAAGGAAATGCTCGTTTCTTACAATAAGAGAAATTTTCCACCCACTCCGTTTATTCCATCCCCCCGTTTATTAGATTTTGACGATATGTCCACCCCCTACTATTCCAACTCTCCCGTTTTTTGGGACGTAAGAGTATAGGAGCCACACATTTAGGCTTGTGACTTCTTAACAACTCTCTATACTAATGCAACAATTGCTTTCTGAGGATTTTCAGTCAGTATTAAGCGTAAGATCATGCAATCGAAGTTAATAGCTAATCAATCGCTCAAATATATTATTAATGTATAAAATGAAATAATTTCCAATAGGAATAAAATTTCAGGTTTACATACGAATTTCGGCTACGTTTTCAACTGACTGTAATTCTCGTTAGCACAAATTGTGAGATCAGTAAAAGTTCTTATCAGTACAAATAAGTTATAAGATTGTTCCCTATAGATTTAAATGCAATCAGAGCAAATTTTGTTAATAAGAATTTAAAATGCTATTTGTATTACTGATAAGATTTATTACTTTAATCAGACTGAAGGCTACATTGTCACTGCCGTTGCCTTATTTGTTTGTTTATATCCTTGCAACACATCTTAACAAGGGATAAATCATTAGGATTTGGTTGTTGTTGTTCATGACCAGACATCATTAGCTTTTTAGTTTGATCCATAAAAACGTGCCACTCGGACCGGATTTCTTACATTAAGATAGCTGTTGAGATGCCTACTGAACACAGAGGGTATCTTGAGCCATAAATATGTTTGCTCTCGGTTTGTAGGTCTAATTGGAAGTGTAATTCTGTATACTAGAAGTAAGTTTAGATAAGCTGTCTGTAGGTAGAATACTTTTGTATTCGCCTTGAAAATTTGCGACATTGCGCTAAAATCATACTTAAAACCTTTTCTCGTCTGACACTCTTCAGAGTGTGAAACGTCAGAAAGGAAAGTATATGTATATGGCAACCTATTTATACGAAACATGTAGCAAAACTTGATAATGTGGCAGCTGTGGGTATTATCAATAATATGGGTACTTGTCGTGGTGACGATTGCCATGCAATTACTGTTATAAAATCTGGGAATTTTGAATAAAAGAAATAGTTAACTGCAGCTTATCTTCCCGTACCCACTAAATGTAATTGAATTAATGTCATCAGTTGATGACAGTGGCATTTTCTGTCTTCCCACGGAACATTGCCTCTGTTCAGAGTCAATAATTTGTCTGACTGGCCATCTTCCGGAGTATCAAGAAAACTATTGAATAATTCATCGTCTTTCACAAGGAAGAAATTTTGATGTGACGACCACCTTGTCATCAAGATCATTTGGTGTCTATGCATTGGCGTAACATTGGCTAATTTTTGCTTCTATCTAACTTGTACATACCTTTGTTCTCGTGATTGAGGAAAGAGGCTGTACAATTTATCTAGAATGCAAAAACAATGATATTACCCCAGTTGATGAACTGCAGGCCTCCATAATAAAGTGGTTGCAAACCTACTCAAATGGCGAAATGTAAAGACATTGTAGATTCTCTTTTACAACAGTTTCTCTCCTTTGTTCTCCCCTTCCATTACAGATGCTCCATTCTATGATTATCCTGCTGCACTGCCCAAACTTATATTTTATTTTCCTAAACATCTCTTTGACATCTTTACAATTGTGTATGCCAAAGCCTCTTGTTCCTTTTGGACTGAAATTAATCACTCACTTTGACAATATACAGTATACCAGGGCAAGTAAAGCTAGTATATATATATAGTATATATATATATATAGTATATATATATATATTCATCAAGAGTGGGCATTACCACAATAGCTGCACTAAGT
>JANTCA010090901.1:0-13555 GCA_024741275.1 Chironex yamaguchii
ATTATTTCTATCTAATATGAACAGCAGTACACTATCGTTGAACCATGCTCAATACGTCAAAACAAGTAGAGCATATCAGGGAAGAAAGGCTAATAGACAACAAACTGTAAATTCGTTACTCAGAGTTCCATGTCACTCACAATGGATGATCTTCAGACGAACCAAGCTGATATATATTCATATATTTTTGTACTGATATAAGTTGCATATAGGTATAAAACTATAATGACAAAATTACCTTGGCCACATTTGTTACAATGGCTTCTTCTTGAAAAGTTGATGTTTCCACAACTTAAAACAAGCGAAAATATTCTATATTATAAAGTGATATGTTTTGAAGGTTATTGCCAAGTTGGCAATTCAAATAAATTTTTAATTACTTTTTAGAATTCTGCATATTGAATGAATATATCCTCACTCATACTATACCAAAGTAAACAGATGGTTTCTAGCTTTTAATGTGCAAAACTGTTAAAGCAGACATCAATAAAATGGTAAAGATTTCTTTCTTTTCTGCTAAAGTTTGTTACTTTTGTCAAATCACGTATAAGAAACAGAGGCAGCTCATGCAATGGAACACCTTGCACAACGCTCCCCTTCCCCCTGAAGAAGGAAAGTAGCTTACCAACTTGAGCAACGAGAAAATCTATACATTCCTTACAATCTAGGCCAGCATATCAGGGACACAAGGTTTTAGACGGTTTCTGTCATTGATGTAAAACAATGATTCTGTGATGTCAGCCTAGTTCCAATTCTAATTTGCTTTGCTCCCTGAACATGTAACTTTACATGCACTGCCAGCAAAAAAAGTTTGCCCTCCTTGTGACAACAACCACCATTGTAATTTGGCACATCCCCTTTCATGACAACCCACAGTGAAACAATTGTGCGTTTCTTTACATGAGTTTCTCCATTATGACCTTAGGTACAGGGGATCCCCAGACTTCACGTTTTGATTAGCTGAGTATTTTTCAGTGATAAAACTAACAAAAGAGGGTAGTTTATGCAATTCATCAATTACAAAATACAAAATGCTGAAACATACAGTTTATTTTTAATTCTGTTGGACTGTTTGTTGTAGTGATGAGATGGGAATGTTAAAATACAGTCATCCAACTTTGGCTCTCTGGGTCAAACTTGGCATGGAATTCCCTTTGTTTGGGATGTTTAGCCAAAGTCATGCTAAAAAGCCATGTTGATGCCTGGTAATATTCAAAACTGGTGTTAAAAGAAACATGATCAATGTTTGCAAAGCAGAACAAGAATAATACACAAAGGGTTGTTCACACAGAGTATTTTTATCTGCTTGGGATGAGTCATGTTCAGTACCCTTAGATCAATTCTTGACTAAGAAAGACAGAAGATAGCAGTGTTGTTTTCCTGATCGTCTCTACTGTACATACATATGTAAATTAGGAAGAGCGTCTGTCGAGCTTATGAAAATATAGTAGGAATTCCTATAACAACTTTTTTGTGATCTCCTATCTCCAAACGTATTGATGCTAAACATCTCCTGAAAAATAAATGGGTAATATGCTACTAGCAACAGAAGCAATTGCAGCCGTAGTAAACACCAGCTGTTTAAGCTTTGGTCTAGTGTAAAAATTTGGTTCCTTTTTATCTTATTTTGCTTTTAATCATAGCTGTTGACATTTGACTGTGTGATCCATGGATATCTATATTTGTAGTTATACACCTTTTAATTAACTACTGATACGATCATTACAAGCAAAAGGTATGCAATGAGTAGTTTTACTAATTACATGGGATTTTTGGGACACTAAATCATATGACTAATAACTATCTTGTGCAATACTAGTTGTCGCCTAATCCAAGTAGCCTCTTATTCAGACCAATACTTAGTACATTATAACATTTTCTGTAAGTTATTGAGATTCAAGTTTCATTCACCTAAAGCAGCTTCTGTGGCACTGCTATAAACAGTCACAGTTGACGATGTGACAGTGCAAACAAACTAACAAATATTTTGCTGAATCATTCACAGTCAATTACATGCATTTCATAGATTGTGATAAGGTGAGACGAGACATATTTCGATGACGTAAGTTTGCCCAACTCAAAAACCAAAGAGCTAAGTTCCTTTTTAAATAGCTAATAACTAACTTTTAGAAAACTGCAAGCTGCTTAAAGGTAACCTTGATAGCTTCTGCATGTTCAAAGCAATGTTTTTCTTGTAATTCATATAAAGAGGAATGTATCAGAAATTGCTCATGCCTACAAAACAGTTATACACATTTGCAAAAATTGTTTCACCAAAAATACCCTTCAGAAAAACGTCTTGTTGTCTGATCAGCAATAAAATATTAATACTTGACATTTGAGAATGGTAATTTCTTCTGTTAGTTTTTTCTTTTTCTTTAAAGTAAACATTGTTGATTTAAAATTAATTCAATGCCTAGGTTCTTGAGCATCACAGTCCTAAAGGAAACATTTTTGTAGGCATGTAACATACCTAATGGGAAATTGGGGCGTGGTCCCTAAAATTATATTGGAAAAGAACACCCACCTCATACAAATTTGCCCCCCACCCCACCCTAAGCTAACGAAACATCCCATGAGCTGCGCTGCCACTAAGCAATTCTGTAACTTTTAAAAGATAATGTTGTTTCACTCTGCTATTACCTTGGAATCACAAGTTTTAGTCTAGCAGGGCATGTTACTATTTTACTATGTAGTAATGTACCGGAATCCCGGAAATGGGAGTGTCGCAGTTAACAAATAACAAGTCGGACAAAGCCGCCAGGGTTGTCGGATCGGGCGGGGTGTACATATGCATGAGTCCGCCAACATTAGTAGTGCAACCCGCATTATATACCAAAGATACACTACCCCAAACGGTGCGATCTTACGCTGCCAACAACATTTGATACCTGCTTCACGCTGCTTGTTACAACCGAATGCATCCCGCTGGCGAGCTAATAATATGATATGACATTGGTGGAGGGTAAAAAACAAAAATAAGAGATCAAAAGCCGCAATTGGCAACTTACTCTTTATTTGAACATATCCAATCCCCATCAGAAACTTTCAATTTGTGCGACATTTTGCCAAGAACAACTTAGTAGAATTGAAACCAAGTAGCAGCATCAGGTTGCCTTTTTAGCCCAACTGAAACAATATGGCGCAGTCCGCTTCACTGAGCTTCTCCCGGAGTAGCAAACTGTACCTCTCAATTACTTACAATTAATTAACAACTCTTGTTACTGTTTGTCCACCCCTTACTAATTAGGATACGCGAATCAATAATATGGCAGAGATAAAATATACAACACAGGACAAGTGTGTAGACCTAGACATCAGATCGGTGACAAAGACAAGAAGAGCGCGATGTTAATGCCTTGAATTAAAAATGGCGGAGACGACACGCGGCCAATGAGGTAGGTGTAAGAAAAGCTAGAGGGTCAACTCGAGGCTTTTCCCATGTTGACAACCTGAAGCCATCCAAACGACGTCCAATGCGAGGTTAGTGCGGCAAAAAGTTCGTAGCTGCAACAGCAAACAAACCAATTTGATGGAAAGAGCTGTGAACACGAATTAGATTTTGCAGGCCTATAACATGTCACAAGCAATTTTGCTAGCGGGGAAAATAGCAGAGATGAGAGCTGCAATGAACTAAAACAATAATGTAAGCAAACTAGAGTCATCTTTCAATTTGTGTCTCGATTTGCAATAAGCGATTACCGTCTGTTATTAAAGTATATAAGTTACTTTACTTGAGAAATGAGACTGTATGTTGTTGCAACTTGTCAGATATGATTAATATCACTCGTTGGTGTAATCATTTAGACCAGTTGAAAGAGTATAAATTGTTTCGAAATTAATAACTGACTGTTGGGGCCCGGACCCCCTTTTGCTGCCCCACAACTCCGTAGCTTCTGCACAGCAGCACACATGTATCGTATAGACAACACGTATGATTACACTCACGTACAGTAAGAGTGGAGGCACCGCCCAGATTTGACTGCTTGAACAATTGGACGATGGCGTGGCAAAGAGAGAATGAAATGCAGAAAGCAGATCGGAGCTGACAAAACTTAAGAGGATAAGAGAGGCTCACAGAGCGTATGAGACTAGAACAGTCACAGCAGAAAGTGTCAAAAAGCTTCCAACCGAACAAAAAGAAAGAACTGCTGACATGCAAAGAGTCCCTGACAGACAAAATGAAGAGTCAGAGAAAATTATGATGAGCATAGCAGACATTCTGCCTGAAATTGAAGAGAAATTGGAATTGGATGCCGCCCTTCAACAGGGAATGCTGGACAACAATTTCTTGTCAGGAGGTAGTGCAGCAAAGAAGGCAAAGGCCAAGCTGCCTAAATTGAAACTGCAAACCTTCAATGAAAAACCTCAGGATTGGCCCAAATTTTGGAATGCCTTCAGCAGCATAGTGGATAATGATGAGGACCTCCCTGATGCAATAAAACTCCAGTATTTACCAAAGTCCTTACTGAAGCCAGCAAAATCTGTGATATCTGGATTCCAAATGACAGCCTCAAATTACAGAGTGGTGGTAGAGCTCTTACAAAGCCAATATCCCAGACGTACAGTAATCAAGAGAGCTCATATCAATGAGACGTTGAAATCAACAGTGTGTTTGATTAAATTCAAGTGGACAAGCTACTAAAACTCCATGACAAGGCAGAAACGCATCAACTTGGCCTAAATGCTCTTTGTGTGTATGAGGAAACCTATGTGAGCATTGTTGTGCCAGTTCTTCTGGATAAAATTCCCCAGGTTGTGAGGCTCAACATGGTGGAGTTCACGCATGGATCACATGGAATGGAACGTACTAGGTTTTCTTGAAAATCTCCAGAAAGAGCTTAAAATTAGAGAAATGCAAACCCCGATTTTCGGACCAGGAAGCACGGAAAGAAGACAGCATGCCCCAAGAAGAATGACAGAAAATGATGGAATGGCCACCGCACTGCACACCTTCAGAGCAGAAAATCACAAGAAACGATGTGCATTTTGCCTAGATTAGCATAACAGAGAAGAACAAAGCGAGATGATGAAGTTAGACTCATGTAAGAATATAATTAAAAAGTATGGTCGTTGTTTTATTTGTATTTAAAAAGAGCATAAGGCTGTAGATTGTAAGTCAAAGATTTGGTGCGAAAAGTGTAAGGGTAGGCACCATGTATCACTGTGTGCGCGGAATTCCGAACCACTTAAGCTCACTATCCCATCCAGTGCAGAGCATCATGTCCGTAGCACAAATGTTGCATGTTGTACCAGTAGCTTAGGCCCTAGTAGTACTGCTGCATTACAAGAGGCCCAAGCCGTAGTTAATGGGAATGATAAGCTTAAGGTATGCGTTCTTTTTTATTGTGGGCATAGTACAGAGAGCAAAGCTGTGTGTTGTGAGGAAAGAAAATTTGGGAATAAAAGCATTTGGAAGTGAAGCAGCAGAACGGAAACTGCGAGATGTTGTGGAATTGGATTTGCGAGCGAAGGGTGGTGGGAAAAGAGTAAAAATTGAGGCGTATGTTGTGGAAAAGATCTCAGATGTTTCTAATTGTCATGTTGAAATGGTTAAAGAGCAGTATGAGCATTTGTCAAATATCATATTTTCTGACGAAGATTGTTTACAGGTAGACGTTTTAGTAGGAGCAGATTTCCTTTCATAATTTCAAGAACAGGGAACAATAAGAGGGGAGAGGAATCAGCCAGTGGAGACAACGTTGAAGACAATGTTGGGCTGTGTATTTTCAGGACCACTTAATTGTAAGTCACTTTTACATGATTTTCTTAATGCAAATGGTTGCAAAATTTTGGACCTTGATACTGTTGGTGTAAGAGAAGATAAGGACATCTACTTAGACATGGTCAGCGATATGTCATATGATGGTTCAAGATATTCAGTAGAATTGCTCTGGAAAGTGGGTCATAAGCAATTACTGCCCGATTTTAATGCTAGATTTATGCGACTAAAGTCTCGGATCAAGAAGCTTAGAAACACACCCAATTTGCTAGATGAGTATTCTAAAATAATCAAGGAGCAAAAAGATCCAGGAATTATTGAGATGGTTACCAACTTAGTGGGGGCAGAAAAGGTCTATTACATGCCTAGCCAAGTTGCTGCAAGGCAGAATGTAGAGACTACTAAAGTTCGGATGGTTCTTGACGTGTCCTCAAAGGAAAGCAAAAATGGAACCTCACTGAACGATTGCTTGCATGTAGGGCCCGACTTAATACCCCTGTTGTTTGACATCCTTCTACATTTCAGGGAAAATAACATCGCTTGAGTAGGTGATATTGAGAAAGTCTTCTTGAACACAGGTATTCATGATAGAGAATGCTTGCGTTCTTTGTGGGTCGAAAATGCTCATGAAACGCGCTTACGAGTTGTTGTTTACTGTTTTAAGTGTGTAGTTTTCTGTGTAAATGCATTTTCCTTTTTGCTTAATGCGGTTATTAGGAATCATTTATCCAAGTTTGAAGAAGTGGACAGGGAATTTGTTGAAAAGATGACCAACTCTTTTCTTCATTGATGATTTATGTACGGGAACTAAGACAGTGGAAGAGGCAATTACATTATGTGAAAAATCTAAATCGCGAATGCAATAGGGAGGATTTAATTTGAGGATGTGGAAGTTGCAGAATATATGGTGCGCTGTGAATATAAAGTAATGACAGTGTGAATGCGAGTAACGGCTACAAAGAAACGTACTCAAGGAAATGTTGAATTTTAGCACAGTTGGAAGTAAACAAAGGAGAACGAAAGTCTTAGGATTAGGCTGGGATGAGGATGCTGATACATTAGAACTAATGCAGGGACGGTAGGAGGGGAAAGTAACTGCATAACTAAGAGATCAGTTTTAAGCTCACTTGCTAAATTATTTGACCCATTGGGCCTGGTAAGCCCATTTGCAACAACAGCTGAGTTATTGTTTCAGGAATTGTGTGTAGACAAAACGGGATGGGACGAGGAGTTATCCCCTGAGAAAAGGGAGAAATGGGAAAGATGGGGAAAAGACTTGCGAGAAATGAAAGTTTTTTCAGTGCCTAGGGGATTACGCCCTTGTAATGAGGAAATACTAAACTATTCTTTGCATGGGTTTGGGGATGCCAGCGCTAAGGCAAATTGTGCAGTCATTCATCTTGTTTGCGAGATGGAAAGTAGGGCTTATTATAGGTTGGTCTGCTCAAAAACTGGCATTGCGCTCCTCAAGGGTCTTTCAATTCTGCGATTAGAGCTTATGTCAGCCAGGGTCTCAGCAAATTTAATGGATAATGTTAGGAATGCACTTAGTTCACAGGTAGAAATATCTTGCTGTAGGTATGGAAACAATTTGTGAGACAGAGAGTAATGAAATATTGGAGAAGAGTGATAAGGATGAATGAGGGTATTGCCCAGGAAGGGAGAACCCCGTGGATATAGGGAGCAGGGGGTTAGGAGCAGGCAAACTCAAGGATAGCAGAATTTGGTGGGAAGGACCTGAATGGTTTAAAATGGATAAGGATGTTGGCCGGAACGAACATACTTGGAGAGAACAGAAAATATGGAACTGGAGAGAACAAAAAATTGCGGTATTGTGTGGAGCAGTAGAGAAGAAATGTTTAATTGGGTTTGTAATGGACATAAGTAGGTTTGGCAACATGAATAAGTTATTCCGTACCAAATCAAGGGTGTTACAATTCATAGAGAACATTAAGGCAAGGATGGATGGCCAAGAAATAGTCAGGGAGGAACCATCTGGAGAAGAAATGGAACGAGCTGCGAGCTTATGGATCAAAGATGCTCAATCCACCTTGAGTGAGAAAAATGATTCATATTTGTTTTGGAACTTAAGAGTCTTTAAAGACAGTGGTATTCTTAAGTGTAAGGGGAGACTAGAGAATTCAGATTTGGAGTCAGAGGCCAAATTCCCCATATTAATTGCTGGAGGGCATTTATTGGCAAGACTTATAGTCCTATGGTGTCATGATTTGTGAAGCAGTTAAAGGTAAGGCCCACGTTAGCAGAAATTCCAGCCAAAATTTGGATACCTAAGGGTAGGTTGTTGGCCAAGAGATTAATAAGTAAATGCTTTATATGCAAACGATCAGAGGGTATGCCATATGATCAAACAATAACAGCGGCTTTGCCAAGCTTTCAGGTTCAACAAGCATACCCTTTCAGTAAGGCGGGGGTGGATTTTGCAGGGCCAGTGTATGTTCAAGAGATGAAGTACGAATGTTGATTTCTGAAGTGGAAACCACTATTCATGTCCGCACTTTAACTTATGCCTATGAAGAGCTCGATTCAGAGCCTATATAGATTCGCAATTATAATTCGCAAACTATATAGATTAGATTGACATTGGTTACTTTTAAGATTATTAACCTGTGATTTTAAAGATATGAATTGAAGCAATATAAAACTCTCATATCACTCAGTTTATTGTCGTCGCCCAACGTCGCTATTCTGATAGGTGCACTATTAGGAAGAGCGGTCCCAGCACTGACAGCATTCATAGCAAAGAAGGTGAAAATATTGACACTTAGTCCAGAGATAACCTCTCAATCCTGCTAGTAAATATCGAGGGAGCCAGGTGAGACCTAATTTTATAGTCCCAAACCAGTGTTAACAACATACGGCCGAATTTTTAAACATTGCTTTAGATACCTACACTTTTTAACTCGAAGAAATATGCCATAAGTCTAAAATCAAGACGAACTATACTTGTATGAACATTGTACCGCTAAGAACGAATCGATGGAATAAGATGGGCTTTTGTACCCCAGCTTCATCAATTTGACATTATCTCACGTCGATTTTCATCAAATTCTGACAGTGTTGACCCTAGACATCCCGACAAAGTCTTCTTTTTCTCATTTTGTTTCTCATACTGACAACCAGAAACAATGCAAGATATCGCTATTTTGAAACTGAACACAAGCACATGCCACTAGCATACAACATACAACGTGGATCTTTCGCCGTACCAACCAGGGAGCTGTTATAAAGGGATTTGTTTATGTCTGTGGTACAAACCGAGTTCTTTGAAACGCAAGGTGGCTTCAGCCTCGATCTGATGTTAACTATTAAGCTTTTCTTACACTTCATTGACCGCAGCATGCCAATACTGTTAACACAGCCTGTTGTTCACCATAGATGCATATATCTCTAATATACACATAGGCTACGCAGACTTGCCAAGCTTCATTATTGAGAATAACCTGTTTATTACCGGACAAAATATGCAAGTGATGGCCAGTAATCCTTTCGACTGCTACAATAGTATTTTGGTATTGCTGTTTCATTGCATCTTTACGCAGAGTATAAACTAAGCAACACTGCACATGATTTACAGTTCATCTGAATAACATTGTTATACTTTTCTCAAATATGTGAAAAGTTTCACGCACAATTCAGTTTTAGTCATAACAGTAATAATTGCCAGGCCTCTCAAGAGGCAGCCCGGGGCGTGGAATTTTAAGCAAGCACCCTTGTGAGTTTCAAGCTTATTAGTTACAAGGGCCGCCAAAATCTAGGAGTTCGGTCGCGCTATACTATCTTACTACCATCATAGAACATATCTGTTACTGAGGAAACCTATGTAGCCAGAAATGACAAGTCAATGTTTTTTCAATTTTCTTTTAAAATGTATTGGTACGATAAACTGGTATATAAATTGCGGTATGATCATCTGGTATATAAATTGCGGTATGATCATCTGGTATATAAATTGCAGTATAATAATCCATTATATAAGCGGTGGTACAATTATCTGGTATAAAAATCGCAGTATGAGAATCTTGTGTTCAAAACTCGGTACGATTATCCTGTATACAAATCTCGGTACGATCATCTGCTATATAAATTGCGGTATGATCATCTGGTATGTAAATCGCAATAAAGTAATCCGGTATATAAGCGGCGGTATGATTATCTGGTATACAAATCGTGGTACGAACATCAGATATACAAATCGCGGCACGATTATCTGGTATACAAATCGTGGTACGATCATCTGGGATATAAATCTCGGTACGATTACATGATATACAAATGGTAGTTCAGAACATCACAGATACAAATCTCGGTACGATTATCTGGAATACAAAAATCGTGGTGCGATTGTCTTGTATACAAATCGTGGTACGATCATCTGGGACACAAATCTCGGTACGATTATCTGTTATACAAATCGCAGTACAGAACACCAGATATACAAATCGCGGTACAAACATTTGGTATACAAATCTCGTACGATTATCTTGCATACAAATTGCGATTCGAACATCTGGAATACAAATTTCGGTAATATAACCTTGTTTACAAATCTCGGTACGACTATCTTATTTACAAATTGCGGTACGATTATCGGGAATACAAATCGCCGTATGAACATCTGGTATACAAATCTTGGTACGATTGTCTTGTATACAAATCTCGGTACGATTATCTGGTATACAAATCTCGGTACGATTATCTGAAGTACAAATCGTGGTACGATTATCTGGAATACAGATCGTGGTGCGACTGTCTTGTATACAAATCGTGGTACGATCATCTGGGGAATAAGTCTTGGCATGATTATCTGGTATACAAATCGTGGTACGATTATCTGGAATACAAATCGTGGTGCGATTGTCTTGTATATAAAATCGTGGTACGATCATCTGGTATATAAGTCTTGGTACGATTATCTGGTATACAAATCCCGGTACGATAATATGGTATGTAATCTATGGTATATCATCTGATCATCTACATCAAGCATATCTCATTTCCTTGCACCACGTGAAACTTTGTCATAAACCTCCGGGAAAGCATCCAAGCAACCATACTTTATTCTTAGTTCACGATATTTCTTATGATCAAACATTTCCTCAAAGTCTTCTCTTGTCAGGTAACTATCGGCATACAGCATCTGAAAACTAAAGAAAAGAACTCCAGTTACCCCGTACTTGAAATTTGCATCTCTCATCCTTAAACCTAATTAAACTGCTATCCTAAGACTACACCGAAGGACTTTTTATAAATTTACTTCAAGTATATTGACAAAGTTCTATTTAAAAAGCGGAATAGTACATTTTCAATCCTTGGAGATTAAATTTCAGGCAACCTGTTTCGTCACTATTTTGCTAGTTCGAAAATAAATTTAAAGTCCATAAAACAACAACTATCTGCTGTTTTCTCTTTAAAGAGTGAACGCTCTTATTATAACTACAGCTGTTGATCCTAACGTAAGTCAAACTTGGAAGGAGTAACAGAAAAACGATATGACTTTCATTTAGCGATTACTACTTAAGGGTGCTCCTTCTATTATCAATACAAGACGCAGTAGCCATCCATTTCATGCGAGATGCTATGCGGAACGTTTTTCCGTAGCAAGCGGGGGAGGGTAGTATTGAAGCAATTACTGCCAATACGACTGCGGAAAATATTCCTCTATGTCTGCCACATAACAACAAACGGTATTAGTTTACTTCTAGAACTAGTTTTTTGCGGACATTCTTCCCCCTCTCTCCCCAATGTTTCAAAGACAGACTACGGCCCTGTATACAGTACTCGCGAATACGTTACTTATAAAATTTTAACAATCTTTCTGATGTACAAAACTTGAAAATCGCCTTGAAAATTTGCGACATTGCGCTAAAAACACACTTAACAGCTATTTTCGTCTGACACTCTTCACAGTATGAAACGTCAGAAAGGAAAGTATACGTATATGGCAACCTATTTATACGAAACATGTAGCAAAACTAGCCAATCCTAGCCAAGAAAGGAAACAAAGAAAGAGAAAATGAAGAAACAAAACATTATTAGAGGAGTCCAAGTGAAAAAACGAACTCTTTCTGCTTATAGAGTACTGGTTTTCTTCTTTTAATGTAGACAGACTCCAATACACTTAGATGAAAGGACGATCTAGCTGTACCAATTGTTCGAAAATTCTCGTCCTTACAGATTTTGGCGCATTCTGAAATTTGAATTTTGAATGTTGCCATATACATATACTTTCCTCTCTGACGATTCATACTTTGAAGAAGAGTGTCAGACGAAAAAAGCTTTTAAGTATGTTTTTAGCTCAATGTCGCAAATTTTGAAGGCGATGTTCAAGTTTTATACCACAAAAAGATTGTTCAAATATTACCTATATTTTCCTTTCTGATGATTCATACTCTAAATTGTGTCAGAGTGTTATAAATAGATCCCTTGTAGGCACACAACACAGTCATTTCTTAGCGAACACCAACGAAGCTCCAGCTTCCTTCTGAAGCCACACGGATCATATGCAGTCATTTAATGTCTCCGGCAGTACAGTTAACAACCCGATACAGTAACTTTGACGAAGTCAGAAGTCGATACTTGCACCGAGAAAAACCATTGCTGGACCGTAAAGTTTCATGCATGTTGATTGAACATAATCCACAGCTCACCACGTGGAGGTTCTTCTCATTGAGCCGGACAGTCTTTGTGTGGAGAGGAGTCTCTTCTGACAGATGGATTGATTCTCGGCAAATCAATCAGGTGTGCCACGTGGCATTGGCGACGATAGTTATCTATTCCTTTCTATCTCGCATCTTGCTAAGAAGTTCTAGATTACTCAGGTTAGTCCGTTAAGCATAATCTCTATCGTCCCTGTTTGTGCTTGCTGGGTATTAGTCCTGTAAGTATTAAAGTTTCCCATGCATCAGCACGATAAATATGTCTTACAAAATGTAATCTGTTGTATAGCTATAAATCGTATCAATGTTCCCTCTCTAGTCTGGGCAAAGCATACCTACTATTCTCATAGCTCTTTCAAAAAGGAGATATTGTTAATAATGGGTTTAAAAAATACAAACTATGATTTGAAATAAATCCTGAGAGAGGATATGAATTATTTAGCCGAACGTAGGATAGTTATCATGAATATCTACCTACACCAGAAACCTGTTAGATCAAGAAGGAGCTTCGTGCACTTATTATGTTTTCTTTGAGATGAGCTAAAGTCTTGAGCCGACCAAATATGATGACGTCGAACGTGCTTGTGAAGTATGGCCTCAAAGACCTAGGCAGTACCCTCAAGACGGGGAGCGGTAGTCAGGGACATTATCAGGGGACCCGAAGCCTCGAGGGGCCCCAAGAGATAAGGGGCAAAGTTAACCTGATTTGTTATTGACTTGTTATGTTAAAAGCCATTAGTTTAACTATTTTCTGCTAGAAGCTTGGTTGAATAAGTGGGATTTAACGAGGTATTTTCATCTAAAGGGTAACTTTTCAACCTCGCATAGAGGGCGTTTGCATGGAAGGCCGTTTCCCAAGGATTAAAGGGCGAGAGCTAAAAAATTTTCTCGGACTGGCCCGTTCAGTGACCAGCCCTGGTGCTCAGATCGTCTGTCGACGGCCCTGCCTAGACAGATCTCGAAGGTTCCTGTTAAGATTGGGACTATTATCAAACACATTTATCTAATATCTAAGTTGAACATCAAGCAAAACTTCACATGTTGTCGCTGTATGATTATAGATAGATAGACCCTAACCCTAGATATAGATAGATATAGATAGATAGATAGATAGATAGATAGATAGATAGATAGATAGATAGATAGATAGATAGAT
>JANTCA010090902.1:0-11720 GCA_024741275.1 Chironex yamaguchii
ATAGATAGATAGATAGATAGATAGATAGATAGATAGATAGATAGATAGGTAGGTAGGTAGGTAGGTAGGTAGGTAGAGAGAGACACACACACAGATAAACATTCTTATCCAGTACAAATTATGTTATATTACACTGTTTTACACTGCAATATAATATAATAATTTCGCTGTGGTACACTAGATTACCCCAGGCCACACTTTTAGTGCATTGTCCTATACACTTCATTCACTGGGTTAAGCTAAAGCTAAGTAAACTGTAAATAGCAGTGTTCTGCGCAACAAAATATTCAGCATCATAGCATACCTTTGTTTAACTAACTAGTACTAAATCTTGCCCATCAATTCATTTCACTTAGGACACTACAGCTACTATGCTTGATGATTGTAAGACAATGTAACCATTTAACAATATGATGCAATACTACACTACAGAGACACTTCCTTTCTTGTTTATAATAAAACAGTAGTCGCCATTGTAATGGCCAAGTGATGGCCCATTCATTTCAATTATGTCTTCCTACATCACCTTTGACTAAGCCATCATGACAACAAAGTCACGACAACAAAGCCATCACATGGCCATTGATACAGGAATTGAATTTTCACCTTGGCTGTTAGCTTGAAAATGTAACCCTACTGTGTGTATTTTCCAAGCAAGACCCAGCTGTTTGATAAACAAGCGATGAAACAAAGACACTTAAAAGCTGGCGCGTTCCAGATTACATCAACAAAGATGAACTCTATTCTTCAACTTTTTCATTTTTTTTACTTTTCATTTATTTTGCTATGCAACTGTGTTGTTCAAAAGCTGAGGCATCTTTATGATGACTGTGTCCAACCAGTATGTTAGGCCACATGTTACAAGACTAATGAAGATCAGCTGAACTTATGTTAACCAAAATTAAAACATATTACAATCACATAGGACAATACTGACTTCTATGATTTTCCTGTTCATGGGGTTTGGTAAAACAAGAATAACTTACTGCTATCCTAAAGTGTGTGTATATATAGCATTAAATACCATTAAATATAAGTATATATATATATAAGTATATATATCATGGATGTTTGAGCTTTTGACTGATATATACATATGTACACTAAATTTCATGTCACCCAGTTCTTAGAAGATTATTTGTCAATCAGTGCACCTCTAAATACAGCATATATGCTTCCTTGTGGGAGTTAGTCTTACACAGGCCTTTAACATGATGTTGCTCAAAAAAAATGTCACCATGAAAAACAACTTTTGACATAGGCTTACACACAAGTTATAGGCTGGATATATCTAACGTAAGCCTCCAGTTATGAGTGTATAATATATATGAATGCCTTATTACGTCTACACAGATATTATATGACAAAGAAAAAGCCAAAACATACCTACAATTCAATTCATGATTTTCACTTTAGCCCCTGTTGGGCATATAACCAAAATTAACTGAATCCAATTCTTATCGATATGATGATAAATAAACACATTAACTCCATGCTGATATGAAACAACAACTACTTTTATTAACAAATGATGAATGTTGCCAACTAAATAAGATGATATCATTGTCTTGAGATTTCGATTACAAAGAATGAATAATGATTTCGATAACTGGTTTAAATAATGCAAGATATTATTGGCTACTGTGACAAGGAACCATCAATGTGCATAGTTATGAATTAACAAGATAATTTATTAGCTATTGAATTTGCTTATTTGGTTAGATTTCTGCCTATCTGTAGAATTCTCCTATGCTATCTACAAGGAGATAGGTTTCAGCAAAGTGCAAAATAAGATGCAACATGATAGATAAAATTATTCATTTCAATTACTATTGACTTTAGCCAAAACTCTCCACATTATAATTGCAACACTATTACTTGTACATGGAAGCGTTTGAAGAACATTTGTAAATACCTTTGTCTTCAATACTTATCAACATAGACAAAAATATCAATGCTACTAACAAGTATATGTTATGATTAAGGGAGATACTTACGTTGACACTCATGAATAAAAGCAGAGGCCTGTCAGTCAAATATCACTTCTAATTCTCTTAAATAAGAGTCTACCTGTATTTGATGATTGGTATACACGTTCTGGTCTGTCCAATAAAATAACACAAAAGTCAACACAAACGGCTCTAACATGATCTAACTGACAGTAAAGATGGATAATCTTAAATGCCAACAGATGAAACATAGTGATTCAAAACTTAAAACATCAAGACCTAAATTCAAATTAACTCAGCCTATATACATATACAAACAAAAATTAATGTATATATTTTTATATGCATACATATACATACATATAAACTAATATGTACACACTTACAGTGGATATATATAAGTATTAACAATATGTATATATGATTGAAAGAACCAAAAGAGCACAGTGGTAGTGACCTATCAACCAATTTTTACTGGTGATGGAGTCACATCCAAATCCTGATTAACTTTCTGAATCCTTGACCACCTGATGCCACCAGTTAGAATAACAATTCTTCTTAAATATGTTATGGATTGTTTGAAGAAGATTGCTTCACAATCAAATGATCTTTTTATTTTAAACTATGACCCTCTGTGTGACCACAATTTATCTCCCCGTCAATATAAACATAACTATGTGTCAACATGAATCCTTTTAAATTCAACTCAAGTCCATTAAGATGAAAACTGCAACCTGTAGATTGCACATTTTCTTTAGGTATTCCGTAACAACCCATTCAGCATTTACTGTTGACTGATTGTATAGCACAATATGATTGGATAAGAGCTGTGACCACCATTTGATTCAAGAAACCACTTACATATTTAATTAACAACTGACATTGCACATGCTATGTAATAAAAGATCTTATGATCTATACTCAACTATAACAATTATAATAATATCCGTTTACAATGCAATGCCAGATTGGGTTGCTTGCAAATGAATAAAAGGAATAATACATGTAAAATATCTATGCCAGCTTGTCAAACATTTCATGTAGCAACAAATGATGGAAACAGAGAGCGAGTGAGGATGGTACAGATTGTAATTTAGTCACAAGCACACATCAGACATGTCCAGCATGGTAAATGGACATCAAATGGAAAATCTACTAATGTTGGCAATTATACCACTTGAAAATGAAGAATTATACCAATATGCTAACCACTGACAAACCTCTGTTGCTAAAGTTACAATTGTTTAACTGATAAATATACATGAATAGGAGTTAGTTATTATTTTGTGGAATTGGAATTGTGAAATTATGACATTGAGTCAAATCGAGTACCAAAAATAACATTCAAAGATGGTACAGACTACGTCACCAATCCCATGACTACAAAATCAGTATATATCAACAACATCAGTACCAAACATTATAAACCACCAGTCAACATGATTTGCTCTACAATCCCTTCAATAAAACTGTTGTTATTTAAATATAAAAATTATGTTCCTTTACCAAAGACTTGACAACCTGTCATGACATGTCTTCACCTAAGTAACGTGGGTGATAAAAAACAATTATAACAACAAAAAACTACGCATTAACCAAAGGAGAAATAAACACATGTTCCTACCTTCCACTTTGATGACTTCCTGTCCAGCTTTTTGGTTTTCCATAACTGATACTTCATAAAATGACTGTGACGTGGTGGGCTTGTTATCATTCAAGTCTCTTACCACAACATTGACTGTTACACTAGCTTGTTTTATACCATCAGTAACATCAATACTAAGTTTATAACTTGGGCTCACTTCATAATCCAGTTTGGCAACTAAGCAAAGTTTCACTCCTTCATCAATGTAAAATTTACCATCCTCATTTCCACTGACAATACTAAAAAATAACATAACTGCATTGTCAAACACTAGGTTCTGTTTTAAATCAAGAATACTAATGGGTCCTGATACCTCCTTTGTCATCTCTTGCATTTCAATGGTGTAAGCAGCTTGCTTGAAATACAACTGTGATGAAGCTAAAGTAGGACGTGAGTGAATTGTGATTTCCAGGTAAGTAGAAACATTTTTTCTAGGTGTACCTTTATCAGTTGCCAATACATGCAGAAAAATAAGCTCTCCTGGGGTTAATGTCTCTTTACAGAAGATCTGGCCTGTGTGGTGGTCAATTGAAAATTTGCTCTCCAAATCAAAATCACTAATGGAGTATTCAATGAAGCCATTTGCTCCTGAATCTTTATCTAAAGCAAGAACTTGAGTGATGGGTGTCCCCCGAGGATTTAGCCTTGATACTGTTTTCTCATTTTGCTCCAAGGCTGTGCGTGACAAAATACCTTGAATATTCTCAACAAATTTGGGGGCATGATCATTTTTATCTTGAACTGACACAGTTACTATAGCAAATGATAACAAATTTGAATGTTCAGTGTTAACAACACTTACATTGAGAATGTAACTGTTCTTAGCTTCATAATCGAGGTGCATTGTAGTGACTAAAACACCACCCTTGATGCTAAAAGCTCCATCATCATTACCACCAACTATGCCATACCGTAGACGTGACGTTCCCAGGCCCATATCTGGGTCAACTGCTATCAAAGTAAGCACTCTTGTACCTGGAGCCATGTTTTCATCAACTTTCACCCGGTACACACTTGGTGAAAAATACGGGGGCTTTACTTTCACACGATTTATGCGTATTAAGACAGGGATGTTGGAATAAACTGATGGGTCACTTTTCACATAAGCTTGCACAGTAATCCAATAGTGGCAAATATGACTGTTGGAAAATTTTTTCAAGGTTTTTATAACTCCATGGTTTTTGCTAATGCTGAAAATTCCCAATCCAGGTCCATCAACGATATCATATTGCAGGTCCACAACTGTAGGACTTCTTGCCTGAACAGTACCAATAACACTCCCTAATGAAGCTTTCTCCTGTACAACAAAATACAGGGGGTAGAGCTTGGTTGTAAATATAGGCTTTTCAGATCCAAGTAATTGCTTTAAATTCACTTGAATTTGACACTTTGTGCGTAATGATGGTTTTCCGAGATCATATGCAACCACTGTTACATCCAGGAATGACGCTTTCTCTGACACAAGGGTTGAATTGATAGTAAGAACACCAGATACCTCATCTATGCTAAGTAGTTTCCTGTTCCTGCCACGTCCAATCTTATAACGGATAGTTCCACCTTTACCGACATCGGGATCCTGAGCCATGACCCTTGTTATCACTGTTCCAGGAGGGAAATCTTTAGAAATTTCCACAGTCCTTGATGAGGACAAGCATTTGGGGCTATTATCATTGATGTCCTTGACAGTTATGAGTACCAGTGCCTGGCTTACCTTCTGGTCTTCAAGAGACCCATCCATAGCCTGAACCTCCAACCAGTACTCACTTTGTAGCTCATAATCAAGGTTCTTTCTTGTAATGATTAAACCACTTTTATTTCCAATACTGAAAATGTCATAATCATTAACTAAATGATACCTGACTTCACCATTGCTTCCATCATCACTGTCCTCTGCTTTCACTTGAGCAAGTGTGAAATCTGGTCCGACATTCTCAGTAACTTCAACATAATATGTTGAGTTTTCAAATTCAGGATAATTATCATTAACATCCTTCACAGAAATTTGGACTGTTGTATCTCTATAGTTACGAGGATTCCCCGAGTCCCAAGCCCTAACTTTAAGCTGGTAGCTGCCTCGCAACTCCCTATCCAGGGGTCCAGAGAGGTACAGGCTGCCACTCAACATACCAATATCAAAACTACTGTCAATATTTCCTGCCACGATTGAATACAAGACAAGACCATAACAACCAACATCTTCATCAACTGCTTTGAATTTGGCAATTTGTGTGCCCTCTTTCAAGTCTTCCTTGACAGTAATAATTTCTTTGTGCTCTTTTAAAAATTCAGGTGCATGATAATTCTTATCTGGTGGTGTTAGAGGTGGTCTTGCCATATCTAAATTGGAAACATTCTTCTGTAACATCAAATATTCAAATGCCCTTGCATAGTCAGGACTGACTGTACAGTTATGCCTTGCAAAACTTGACTCTGGGTCAGAAATAAGTCCGGCAGATACCTGAATGAATATCACTGCCATATTCAGTGCAGAATTGTGACCATCAGTGGCACTTACAACAATTTTATATTCACTTTTAGCAGATGCTAAACTTTGTTTTACAAGTACTTGACCAGTGGCTACGTTTACATCAAAATATCCCTGACCATCTGTGTCAGAAACTAGGGAATACTTTGGACTGCTAGCACCTTCATAATCTATGTCTACTGACGGCACTGACAAAATAACAGTCCGAACTGGAGTCTTTCGGTCAACCACAAGCTGACACTGCTTATATTTCAAGACTGGTGGCTTGTCGTTAACGGGTTTAATGGAAACCTCCACCAATGTCTCAGCTTCCCTCCGAACCGGCTCGCCTTGATCAGATGCCCTAACCCTTAAGAAAATTGTGCTTGGAATAACACCTTTATCTAAATCTAATTTTTCCGACACCAAGATTTCTCCGGTTGTTGGAATGACAGCAAATGGCACTTGATCAGTATTTGCAATGGCATATGATACCTCTCCATTTTTGCCTGTATCCCTGTCCGTCGCAGTAACGGTTAAAATCTTTGTTCCAACAATACTATTTTCATGGACAGTTAATTTGTACACATTTTCCCTGAAGGCCGGTGGGTGATCGTTTCCATCCAGCACCGTGATTTGCACTGACGCTCTACCAATGAAAGTACCATGATAATACGCAATCACTGAAAAATTAAGCTTTGGGCTCGTCTCATAATCCAAATCTTTCACGGTGTAGATGAGTCCAGTTCTACTTTCGATTTGAAAATTCCCTCCTTCGTTCCCTTTGTCAATACCATAGAACGCCCCCGTCAGTGCCCGACCGTCCACGGCACGATGTATAGAGACTCGCAACACAGCAGTATATGGAGGTGCAATCTCAGAAACTTCAGCCGAGTAAACGTTTTTAAGAAAATTCGCAGAAATCTTATCCAAAATTTGCATGCTACGCAAGGTAGTAAAATCTCTTGATACCCGCTTCGGCAGCGGCATCGACCGGACAGCTATCTTGGTCACGGTAATCCGGACTGACACAGGAGGGGTCGAAACAAATCGTTTATTTTCCAACGGTGCACGGTCCCTTGCAGCAACATGGAAAACATAATCTTGGTTTCTTACTTCGAGGGGTCGAATCACCATGATATCACCGGTGATAGGATTGACGCGAAAATGCTGTACCGTGCTAATTTCATGTTGTGGTATGAAGTAGTAGACCTTTCCGTTGAGGCCATCGTCTTTGTCAATTGCATGGACTTTCAATGCTACACTACCAACGGTAATATTCTCAGGGACAAAGGCATGAACACTTTTGTTTATAAAAGTAGGTGTCCACTCATTAACATCGGTAACCTTCAAATAAATTTTCGTTTCATCGATCAAATCTTGTGTTCTCGATTCATAAGCCTTGACTTTCAAAATATGAAGTGGCTTCAGCTCTAAATTTAACGGCGATTTTGGCGTAATTTTCAAGAAGTAGAAATCTTGAATTCGTTCGCTGTTGACTAAAAATTGCTCCTTGTCGTCTATTTCATATCTGATAACAGTTCTTGAGTCGTAAATATAAATTCCCATTTTGATATCACAAGAGAAAGAATTCTCCTCGATTTCTCGTATGGTAGCATTGTAATATCCTACACTGCCACTTGTAAATCGAAGGCGACTTGAAGACCCTCTCTCCTCTTGCAACACAAATCGATTGCCGGCCACTGGAAGTAAATAAATGATAATGACTAAAAACGCACATTTTACAAGAAAACATCCATGGTTCAACCTGTGACCATAAAAAAATCTCCCTGAATGCATCCCATCCATCACGAGATCCACATTTAGACTTGCTACCGTCTAGAGGACGAGAGACAAAAATCGAGCTGATTTAAGAACAACTTGAAAATCTAAATCAAAAGTTACTACAACATGACAGGATATCGCTCATGGACGAACACAAGTATTAAGAAATATATCTGAAATTAACAACTGAACGTGTTCAAAACTGATACATGTAAAATCCCTGGATTTGAAACTCACGGTGTGGTATTTTGGAAACATGAGGTCAAAATCACGCAGCAAGGCCGCCAAAAATACCTCAGCTCAACAAAATATCATCAAATTGTACCAAAAACATAGCTTACGACCACATGTACCACAAAGAAAAAAATTAATATCATCATAAGACCTTTGACGTAATCAAAACTTAAAAGGGAAAAACCGTTTTCCTGGTAAATTCCATGTGGTAAGATAATGTTAAAGTGAAGTAGTTATGTCCTAATAAATGTTGAAAGTTGAAAATTATCAAATTTGATTAAGACACCTTAGTAAAAATCGACATTCATGGGTCGTAACAGCGTTAGTTTTGGGGGATTATTTGGACAAGATTATAATTACTGTTTTGGAGGAAGGCCATGGTGATAATGCAGCTTTTAAAGATTTCAAGAACTGGGAAACGGTTTAAAATTTGAAGGGAAATCTTGTTTTAAACATGCTCAAATAAAATACTTTAACAACGTGTTCATACTTCAACTTAAGTATTGGAAGATAAAGTAATACCCTTTTCACTCACTTAAAATGATGTATTAATTAAACAAACAAGAGAAAATATAAATCGGGACAAATTTGGGCTTGTATGGCCGCTCGCCACATTCGACGTTATATGTTATTTAATTTCTGGATGAAATTGTAGTAATTACGATGAACAGTAACCTTTTCAAGGAAATGCGTAAATTTATGCAATATCGAGGAATTGGACCAGTTTAGAAATACGAGTAAAAATATAATTACAAGTCAAAGTCGGGATCTCATTGTAATCACACTTGGCTTTGACGTCGGATTCAAGATTTGTACATGCTACCACACAGGAATTCAAGAATGTAGTAATTAGTAATACAGGAAAAAGAAAGGGGCACATCCTTCAACCCAAGAGTGTAAGTTGACGAGCATAATTTTGAAACCACGGCTGCCAAATATAATTTTGATGAGCAGTGTAATCGTGAGTTATCAGGAACAAACTTCAGTCTCCCTCTCAGATTATAACAAACAGGCACAGATTAAAATTGCTGTGTTCTTCTGAGCTGAGGCATTCAAGGCAAAAAATCATGAAATTCAGAAGTTAAACACACACGACATCGCCTGAGATAACGGCGATTAGTTTCCTGAAACAAGCGTAGTTCCTATGTAACTTTACTGTCGATAAGACAACATCGGGGGATTAGTTTATTTCATCAAAAAACGCGAATTGTGATTTTAATTAGGAAAACTAGCAAAGAAATTCAAGGCTTGAATAAATTGTTCTCCTTCCTAACGTTCATAGACAAAAAGCGCAGTCATTCAATCAACGAAGAAGAAAATATTTGACATGAAACCCTAGGTTTAAGCATGACCAAGTTTTCAAATACTTTTAAAGTCAGTGATAGCTTGAGCTTCATTTCAACGTGCAGATGCAAATTTTCTTACAGGGGTGAGCAGAGGTTATATTCAAACTTCACAAGACCTGTATCAGCATGAGAGGCGCTTCAACTCAAAAAGATTAGATGTCGTTGGTCAAAAATGATGATCTTGAGCCCGCAGATAAACAAAGAAGCTCGTTCACTAGCACAAAATGTTTCAGAATAAGATACAAAATGATGAATTCACAAACATCGAATCAAGTAACAATCTGAGTTTATCTCGATAACTTACTCTTTCGGCTTCCTTATCATGCCAGGGCTTGCAGAAAATCTTCATCAATTTACATCAGCTCTCGATCCCTGGTGGTCACTAACCAGACACATTATTACAAATTGTGATAATTCACTACAAACAGCAAATTATGATGTGTCAGTTAATAGAAAACTTCGGATATTTGCTTGGGAAATTTGAAACCAAGATGACAGACTGACGACAACTCAACGGGCTCCAAGCAAAGATATCCACAACGTGTTGAAATCCTGTGAATCCAAACTGCAATACGGGCGAACAGAAACACTGTCTAGTCCACAAAACAGACAATTAATAGGAACTAAATGTTACCTAATTGTATTTTAAACACCCGAACCTTAAAAGTTTACGATGGCCGTCACCGCACCGTGGGGATGTTGAAGCAACCGCGAAATGAACGAGGGATCCGAGCAACAGCCATGGCATGAGTAAATTGCGGAACGACGGAAGGTCACCGCCTGTGGGAGTCTGTTGAACACAAAAGAATTGAGAATCACGTACATCACGAATTCAATGGTGGCATCACGATGCCGTCTGGTATGTGGCCCCGCCGTAACCTTTGTGGGTCGAGTAGAAGGTAAGTGAGTTATTGGAAGAGATAAAATGTAAGACTAAATGTTGTTACGCACTGTATGCAATCTCGCTTGAACCGTTTTCTTTAGATATTGTCTGATCCAGTAATAACGTGGTGATATTTCCCCGCTGCGGTGACCGACAAAAGTTGTACCCCCGTTTAACACAACAATAAACGCATTTCGCTCTTCCATGCTACACATACCTTGATTATATACGACCTTGTGCATAATGCATTGATATACGAAAGAGAGTGTAGACGATTAGAAAATACTGTGAATTAACAGAGCAAAGCACATAAACGCAACACACAGCGAATGCTTCGTAAACTACGGATTTTGAAAATGTGGTTTTGACTCATGATGCAACCAAAATATCAAGATATGTTGTATAGCATGCAGCCAATGGCGTAACCCCAGGGGTAAGGGGGGCTCATATAATTGATTATTGAGTTACGTGGGATTTCTACAGGAAGCTCCGATTATGATTTACATTTTTATTGATTAGAAGTGCTTCATTGTAAGTTAAATCGATACAATGGAATATACCATACAATTAAATGAACATGTATCAAATTAATGTCAGTCCTGATAATTTATGTTCCTAGAACAACATCTCCAGGGTCCCACGGGGGCTTGACACCTTAAGACATCTAACTATACGCCTGTGTGTACGCAGTGTTCTGCAGCGCTGTTAGATGAGGTGATGTAATGTATTGAGTGTTACTTCACTCAAAGTCGCACTTGTACTATCGAGCACGATATAAAGCAATCCAACTTGGTGCAGCGCAGTGCAGTAAACCGTAGTGCAATGTAGTACAGCGGAGTATGAAGGAGTAGAGTACAGTGAAATACAGCTTAGTGTGATGCAGTAAAGCGTAGTGCAATGTAGTAAAGCGTAGTGTGTTGCATTACAGTGTAGTGTGTCCAGTAAAGTGTAGTTCCGTGTAGTAAACCGTAGTGTGGCGCAGTACAGTGTAGTGTGGCGCAGTACAGTGTAGTGTGGCGCAGTACAGTGTAGTGTGGCGCAGTACAGTGTAGTGTGATGCAGTAAAGGTTAGTGTGTTGCAGTAAAGCGTAGTGTGATGCAGTAAAGCTTAGTGTGTTGCAGTAAAGCGTAGTGTGATGCAGCAAAGCGTAGTGCGGGGCAGTGTAGCGTAGTGTGGTAGAGTACAGCGTAGAGTTGTGAAGTACAGTGCAGTGAAGTACGGCTTAGTGTGTTGCATCAAAGCGTAGTGCAGTGCAGTACAGAGTAGTGCAGTGCAGTAAAGAGTAGTGAAATACAGCATAGTGTGTTCCAGTACAGAGTAGTGCATTGCAGTACATAGTAGTGCAGTGCAGTACAGAGTAGTGCAGTGCAGTACAGAGTAGTGCAGTGCAGTACAGAGTAGTGCAGTGCAGTA
>JANTCA010090904.1:0-13555 GCA_024741275.1 Chironex yamaguchii
TATCTATCTATCTATCTATCTATCTATCTATCTATCTATCTATTTATCTATCTATCTATCTATCTATCTATCTATCTCTCTATCTATCTATCTATCTATCTATCTATCTATCTATCTATCTATCTGTCTGTCTATAAGTAGTGTAATATTCGCAAACGAAATATTTTATTTTCTCTGTACTCTCTTTTCTGCAGGATATCGCCAGAATTGAATTGATACCATGCAAAAGTATTGGAGTCACTGTATAGTAAGCCAGTAATCTTAGTGATTGGATATTTGATATATGATATATAATACAAGGGTATCTTTAAGGTCTTTGATACATCCTTGAGAACATTAACAGAGAACATTAACACGTCACCTATCTATCTTTGCGTTGGCCATTACTCGACATCGTCTGTCTTTGTTGACAATAACTTTACATGTTTACTTTGAGCGTGTGCAACAAAGTAGGTCATGTAGTTAACTGATCCATCAAAGCCAACTTTTGTTTCTGTTGCTGACTACGAACGGGTCTGTATGATGTTGCTGGTGGTTTGTGATCACGCCAACGTCATTTACGTACTGCTACATCTTCATACCTAACTAGGAATTTCCCCATTATGCTCTATTGATCAACACTTTGTTCGTGGACTAGTTTATGTCTCGTTTTCGTAATAATACACCTTTCATTGTGAATTTGTGTAATAAAGTTTTGATATGAAGCGATCTTAACTGAGCATGAACCATTGCATTTGAAGAAGCAAACAGCGTATTGAGGCGGAACTGTGCGATTTTGTCTGCAATTAGTAGCCGTCACTCTTCTTTGCCTTAGAGTTGCCAAATAGCTTACCATCGTTTGTCGTGTAAATGTAAGCGGTGGTAAATAGATACATTGTTGGTACAAACACATGCCGCTTGTAAACGTATTCGCTAACAGTCATACAACCAAATTACGTGGTGGACAGTCATAGGTGAAAGTCTATGAGTCTGTCCACGATTCTTATTAAGTTGTTTTGTTTTGGCGTCAGGTCTCCTTGAGAGGCCCTTGTTTGAAGCACAGGTGGTGGATAATTATAACTTTACTTTGCGTTGTAATTCGGTTTAGCTGCAGTGAAGATAATTGAAGATATGTGTTTGGTGTTTGTTCAGCTCAGCTTTTAGCGAAATGAAAAAGGATCATGTTTTCATTGAACATTCCAGAGTTTATTTTTTATTTTAGTTCATGTTCAGGGAAATGTGTCGTTGCTAGTGTTCAACCAGGAAGCGTAGCGCATGAGGTAAGAATCTTGTAAGGTATAAAATTATTATGCTAGCTTGTGTATTTGGTGTTGTCCCTTTAAATGTTTTATAGAAAGTTAAACTTGTATGTCTTGCAAACAGTGAGGTATATAGGGCCTAACGTAGTTAGAGTTCAATCGCTTTTTTGATAAATTTCTTAGAGAGAACATAGGCACCATGATTGGTCCACCCAACTCCTAATCAGCATAATATTAGCTTGGTCAAGAGATGGTCTTCCTATGGCAAGATGTCCCAACAGAGTGCTGAACCACCAACCTTTAAAATCGTAGCCGTGCTCGCTCTAGCGTTATACTTGCATTGTTTGGGGGTAATAAAAATAAAAATAGTTTTTTATATGCAGAGGGTTTGAATGGCCACAAAATCATTTTTATATCATTGTTTTGCTGTATCCTTGTACCCATCCCCAAAGAATCGATTTTTGAGACATGAGAATTTTCGTACAAGATTTATCGTTGTGTATTCTTGTTCCGAATCAGTATTCTCTTCGACTGAGTACTGATTTTTTGTTGTTTTTAAGAACAATATTCAACCTGGAGATTGTTTTGATGAACTGTTTGGAATTCACATTAATGAGAGATTTGCTGGAAGGTTATCACAATTGTGCAAAATGAACAAAGGGAAACCAATAAATGCCATCATTGTTAAGGTATGGGAATTTTAATTGTTGTCTATTAAGTATGGCTGCCATCAAATGTATTGTGGCAATTCGTAAATGAGGAATTGTTTATTTCTAAAGCTAGAGGAAAATAAGAGGATTTTGTAGTTTCTGAATGGCTAGTGTTTCATTCATCATTGTCTAAGGCATCATTTGTGCCAGATGCCTTTATCGCTCACGATAATCATTTGTACCTTCCGATAGCCTTAGGCAAGGAATATCCACTTAAACTGAGTGGCAACACAACTGAGACGTATCCGAGGTTGAAGCAGTAGTACTAATGTCCTACACCCACAGACATATATGCAGTGAAAATATTGTGCTGAATTACAAACAACCTTAATAATTCAGGACACATTCATGATAAGAAATTTTATTAAATTTTTTGATAGAAAGTGGGCAAGCGCTGGGTCTAGGATTCAGAGCAAAATGTTTGGATAGCAATACGTACTGCTTTCAAAATCACCTGTCGTTGCCTTTATACAACTTAATTAAGAAAGGTACCCACACTAATGACTGGATAGCTCTTCAGTTGGTTGAATAGCACACGTAGCACGTGGAGTATTACGATAGCTATAAGTTAATATATTTGGAACATTCGAAAAGATGTAGCTTTGCCTTATCTTTATGATTCTTCTGACTGCCTCCTTTTCGACATCTTGAGCACATTTCCAAGTTCTCTATGCGCCTGCGTCATAAAGGTCACAGCGTGCTAGACAATGTCCTTGGTAGCAATCAGCGAAACTAAGATTAAAACAAATTACCCATGAATTTATCATATCTCACTTTTTGCCAAAAAGAGCGCACTTGAAAAAGAATTCCTCTCATCTTTGCGTAAACTTGCAAAACCCGGGCAATCCAACTTAGTTTGATATACCCTGACCTTGTTTTCATAATGTTTTTATTAAGTGCACCTAAAATTTGTCACGAATTAGGATTGGTTTAATTATTATTCAGATGAAAGAGTGACACAAATACTCCCCTCGTGTCTCCGCTCCCCCTCCCTCCCCCCAATGCTCACACACACTAGTGTGGGGCTTCATTGAAGCATAGTTGTCAAGGCTACCAAAAACAACTGTTAGAAAAGAAGACTAGGAACTAGAAAATGTTGTATGAAAGAAACCAAGGAATGGTTGTGCTTGATTGATACATTCCGTGTTTTACGTTTTCAGCATGTAAAGTACATTGCACAAGTGGAGAAAGAAACAAATTTTTGTCTCTTTCCAGGGAAAGTTTGGAGACAACCGGTGGTTTCCACCTTTATTTGATCGGTTTGTGACCTTAGATGCATATGAAATTGGGACTGTGAATGCTGCAGCTGGTGGAAACGAAGAGCCAATGCCAATAGGGTACCTTTTAAGAATTGCATATTTTTGTTAAATATTTTTAACTTGAAGAGGTACTGAAGTATAGGGATACAACAACTGCTAGGTGTGGTTGTCCTCGCATAATCAAACAGGCGAGGAGTTTTTGTGATAACATTAGTAATGATACAGAAGTACTGATGTAGAGGCAAAGACAGACCTATCTGATATTCATTAGCAAATACCTAAATAGGAGTCCTGCGGAAGCAATACACTCTCACAAACATGGGGAGTCATGCCCATCTAAGTCCGGAATTCGCAAGGCATGGAGAGGTACATAGAAACCAAAATAGATAAACAGAGGTTCAGTCGTGATGGTACATACTTATGACCTACAGAGGTACTTCAGAGGCACTACACAAATGTCTGAACTTCACGAACAATTGTAATCTAAAACATTGCCCGAGGAAAGTAGAAATCATATATAGATTACTCACAACCGCTTCACAATTTTACATGGGCTTGACTAGTGATTTTGGACTTAGCCGTTGTGTTATCAATCACTTGCTGTTATTTCATGAAGGCGTATATTCCGCAGTAGTATCTTAGCATTGAATTTTTTACATTTATAAAAGGTAGATGGGGAATTAAGGAGGGGAAAGGAAGGCATGTCGGCTTTCAGTTTTGTAGGTTTTGTTTTTCGTCTCGTTTTTTTTGCCCTAGGAGCTCACTGGCAACATATGATGTTATTTATATAGGTGCTACTATAGTAGGAAAAGTAAGTTTTTGTTTTTCGTGTATTATGTTAAATGTAAATGATGTCAGTATTTTACCCCCTGAATCATCATGACTCATTTTTTCAATATAGAAAACACGAACCACAACATGACAGTGACATGGATGATTCTTACAGTTAATGCTGTTTGTATGTTACTACGTAGTGAAACGTACGGTAACATGTTTTTTCAGTTTTTGTAAATCAAGTCATTTGCACTTACAAGTAAATTGATGAAATACAACGTCTGTAACACTGTGCTCCATAGGTTCAGCCAGGAAGATAAAAATTTTGGCTCCATAATTTGTTTTGTAGCATACTTGTTATGGAGCATAGCTGATTCCCAGTGTTAGGGAATTTACTAGGAAGTGAGCTCTTCATGAGAGTGGGCTCCCATTACCGTCTCTCGCCAAAGGTATTTTGTTTGTGGTGATATAAATTCGAACCCGCAATCTCTGGCTTGCAAGATCGTCGTCTTATCCACTATACCACGGCGGCTCTGTTGGCGCTATAGCTTTCTTTTAAACCTTGAACAATACCAATCAGTATTTTGTCGAAAGAACATCAAATTGTATCTACTAATTTTTTATTTAAGCAGCGATATCAGCAGCTAAAAATCTCCGAATTGCCCACCGAGGTATTACTACGTAGGATACGTCCCTCTCTCGTTTTTTGTAATTTGCAGACCGTAGTTATTTTATGGTTTAGGAAAAAACTGTTTTTATTGATGCCTTTGAAGTTAGGCATTCATCTGAGACTTATTTACTAACAAATACCGTGTGCTATTGGTGTCTTGCATCCTCCATACTACGTGGATAATATTGTAATACAGTGATCCAAAATAGTGTTCATATTGACAAAAGCCTGACAATTTGCAACGGATTTCGTTTTACTTAGTTTGTGAAATGTAAAATAATTGTCGATTGAAACACAATAAACCTGTTTTGTTGCTCATTTTTTTCTAAGGATGGTCGCTCTTACATGGTTCAGGAGGGTATTCAAGATGCCCTGAAGAAGGAAAGTGAACAAAAGGTGTGTTTTCGTATGGTACTTTTTATTAGTTGAGTTGAAGCCATGGATTGAGGAGTATACCCTTGACACGAGAAACTGCTCCATCAAGGTGGTGTGTTCGTTTGGCGTACTTTGAGCAGCTTTATTTCTTCATTAGTCTGTTCCTGCGTCATTAGTAACCGGGTCATGCTAGTGGCTAGTGATATCATGTTTATCAAATTCGCAATAACTGCATATTCTATGAAGGCATGTGACGAGGAAAATGTTTACGTTTTACAACTTTTACATGTTTAAAGTAAAGGCTGAAAATGAATCAGAAATGTGAATATTTCTTAGCCAACTGTCATGAACAGGATTATACCAGAATATGGAAACTTCAATGAATAGTATAATTTTGGTAATTCCAGCCCAGAGTAATGGGAACAAACTAATGCCGCCATCTAGGTCAGGGTTTATTCTATCACCTCCCACAGGCTCCTCGACATGTGCAATACAAATTAAGCAAACGCACAAGAATATGTCTGAAGAGCTATGACTTCATTTTTGACTGACATTCGTATCTAAGTGGTTTCATCATAAAATTTACGGGATTAAAACTGCCTAACTGATTGTCTGCGTGTTGGTGTATATACACACAAATTTGCTCACATTCCTACGAGTCTCGTTTATACTTCAACCGTTGAAGGGGAGAGCTTCTTATCAGAATGAAATGGGCTGTTATATGCAGACAACCAACATTACACGAATTGGCATTCGGGGTTGAAGGACTGAGACTTTTTCAACCGGTTCTGTTCAGCTGTCTGTTTGAGAAGAGAAGGGATTCAGTTTGATGACGTTAACTTAATACTTAGGTGGCAGATTCATACACTTTGTCTTCTGTTCTTGATATGCGATTACTCCTCTTGCGTTAGTCTGTTTTATTTTTTTATTTACCATATGCTTGTTTATGTTAAGTCAGGAGGTCATGCATTATGAAAACTACCTTTCGATTAATTAGATATTTTCTTTGGTTAGGTAATGTTGTATACTGTCCACGTTTTACTTATGCTTTCGTATAAATATGTTAGAACAGTATAGAATATTGCGTGTAAATATAAACAGCTTTTGTTGTTCTAGCCCATGAAAATATCTCTGCTGGAAAGGGATATTGCAATAACGGATGTCGAAACTGGAAAGGTATGTCGCAACATATGCACTCAAATTTTCATAAAATCAACTATTATGCTACTTAGTTTTTCAGAACACTGCCCAGCAGTTTAACAGAATGGGCCATAACTAGCATAATGACACGTGATAAATGTTTGAAATATACAAACCAACGGAACACAGCTGTCATTCATATCAGAGAATTTTAAATTTGCGATGTCAATATTGATGAATACGATGTTTGAGAACAAGATTAACGCAGACCACACGTTTTTGTCGCTGCTGGTTGTTTTTGTTTTTATTTGAAGACTAGGACTAGTGTAAAGAGTTAATGAAGTCATGTCCAGTTATCAAAGCTGTTCGTATTGTTGAAAATCAGCGCGGCATGCTGATTCCCGTGCAAGGTGCGCAGATCATATGCGCAGTAGGTTTATTCGTCTTCAACTTGCAGCCTGCTAGTTATCCTCCGTACCTTTTTTCTTTTTTCTTTTATTTTTCGCTCCCTTGTTAGAATAAAGCATTATCCTTTGACTTCCCACCCCTGCACTCCCTTCGCTGCGTCTACGCATCATTATTCTTTTTCATCCCTTCTAGAATTCAGTTATATTTTTCAGGTTTTTTCATCGATAATCGTTCCATTTTATTCCGGGATATGTGTATCACTTACCCCTTGTGTCACAGCATTATAACTTCGTGTGTTAAATGCTTTTTTTAAATCGTTCCCTCTTACTACACAAACACGATTTACATATTTTCATCTCCTCGTTACGTGCTATAAGATAAGGCCTGCTTGTTATTCGCTCTGAAAATGCCGTTAAGATGTAATTTTGACGTAATTGAAGGTTCTTATAGGGTGTAGAGAGAAAGACTAGCAACATTTACTGCCAAAAGTTTCTGTAATGCTTTGTTTATTTTATTTAGCGGATTTAATTGCTTTTGTATAGAACACCCTGTACTCTCATGAACGTTTATTGAAAAGTAAATTACATATGTCTGAAACAAACATCTGAAGTTGCACAAAAACATTTATGTCTTGCGTTCCTTGTGTTATCACTATAATGTTGTGCTATAATATTTTTCTGCTTTTCTTCAGATGCATGCAAAATACTCATACACGGAAACCTCTTCCTGCGGCGTCAGTGAGGACAATGCTAAACACTTTGCATTCATAACCGGGTGAGTTGAAATGTAGGTTATACTGTAGCTGCTAAAATCAATGCATGAGAGGGGTCGTCTCATGCTTGCAAAACCAAAAATCAAGGCACAGCTTCATTTAGCTATAGGTTAGCTATAGGTCACGATATATTGGTAAATTGAGGACGTGAAAAACTGTACTGAACGACAATTTTTGGACAAAATGTCAGAGCAACGTTGTGCCTTCATTTTATTCGTATGTCTGTATTAAACTTTACCAATTCAGTATGACTTCTCAAATTTGCTGTGCTGTTTTTGCTTGTGTTCTGCGTGGATAGATCTGGTCAAGTTTCAGATAGAAGTAAACAGGGTGGTCTTCTGTTATGGATAGGTGTAAAGTTATAATTTTGACCACAAGACCATCCAACCTTGATCTCACAACTGAAAATCTGATGCGATTCCTGCGGAGCCAACAGGTTATTAGGAAAGGTCGAAAGATTTGCCTTAGTTTAATGTGGTTATTATATCAATGTAAATATGGAGCTTCTAAAAGGCAGGAATTTGTATGAGGTTCTTGTAAAAAAGTAATCGGTTTTGAAATGTGTTAATGGTGTCGCTGCAGTAAGTGTTAACAAAAAGGTTAAATTTATCATTGTACACTCCTTTGTAGAAATGAACAAAAAATTATTAGTCTTCGAACCCCGATTGTCCGCTTTTGCTATTGGGTGTCTTTCTATTGGCGTATATACTTACGTGTGATATATCTGTTGTGCATACAAGACCTCCATTAATGGGAGTTTGCACAATGTACGGTTGTCTTTTGTGATAAACAGTTATTTTAGTGACCAACGCAGCGTCGAATTGGGGTACTTACCTGCTGAGCTAAACAATTAAGCCCTCTTAGTCATTCAAAATTTTGACATGGTGTTTTCAAATATGATTCCAACGTACTAAACTCAGGAATGTGAAAGAAAAAAGAGTTTTGTCTGCGTTATCACTTTTTAGCGTTGTTTTCGAGATTTAGATCATAAAAAGTCATTTCAAATAATTATCATTGTAAATATGTTATATATTGTTAATATACTTAGTCATATTTATAAAAAATCATACGGTACATTAGCTATTCACCTTTGTTGTTAGTTAGCACAATTGTAAGCTTAATTCTTTGGAGTATTACTACACAGACTAACAGTTTGTTGAGGTAAAGACACACATGCAATATCAGACGTTGACCAAAATATGTAGGCAAGGTATAACCCGAGCGTGGTTGGTATGACTTCCAGAAACAGTAAGAGTTACGAGATGTGACTTGTGCTGCTGATGATGCTGCTGATGGTGCTGTTGGTGCTGCTCATGGTGCTGATAAAGGGGCTACAGATGGTGATGATAGTGTTTATGATAGTGCTGATGATAGTGCTGTTGTTGGTGCTGCTTATGGTGCTGATAATGGTGCTGCTGATGGTGATGATAGTGTTTATAATAGTGCTGATGATAGTGCTGTTGTTGGTGCTGCTTATGGTCCTGCTAATGGTGCTGATAATGGTGCTGTTTATGGTGATGATAGTACTGATGATAGTGCTGACCATAGTACTGTTGTTGGTGTTGTTTATGGTGCTGTTGTTGGTGCTGCTTATGGTGCTGGTGATGCTGCAGATAATGGTGCTGCTGATGTTGCTGATGATGGTACTGATAATGGCGTTGTTGGTGCTGCTGATGGTGCTGCTGATGTTGCTGGTTACGGTACTTATGATAGTGCTGATGACGGTGCTAACTAAAGTTGACACTCCAAGACCCTATTTTTTAAGATTTATTTTCTGTTTCTATTTCTTTCAGACCCGCTCGACTACTGACTGTTATTATAGGGATTTTACTTGGTTCATTCTCATAACATGTTTCATTCCTGATACACGTTTTCGACGTATAAAGAATTTTTTTGTGCTTTTATTTTGCTGCCTTGTTGTTTATGTTGTTTTGCTTATTATTTGTCTTGTTCCTACCATCGTTACAAATATATATGCTAGATACATCAAGTTACATTCGTCAGAATCTTACTTTGTAACTTCTTTTGCTATCCTAGGAACACAACGTGCTCATTTGCGGATACTTTTGAATGTCATGTCTTTTTGGCACCAGATGCACCCATAGTAAGTGGAATTGTAATATTTGCTTTTACAAACCAAGCCACATTATCAGAAGCAGTCGTACTATTTTCTGTGGGCCTGATCGTCTAGTGTTCAATGTGCAGGACGTTGGACTCTAGGACCACGAAATTGAGGATCTTGATTTGAATCCATCTCCTGACGTCAACCCAACGCGATAGAAGAACCCCCAATAGTCTGCAATGCCAGCCGATATGACACATCGATAGGAAGGAACGACATCTTACTGCTTAGATTAGTTAAAGGTTATTGAGTGCCTCCCACTCCTTCCGAAACTGAAGAAGCCTAATGATGTGCAAGGATAACAAGTGTACGTTGGGGTATAGTAAACAATCTTTGTTAGCATACTTTGTATCAAGCGATAGACATATCACGGGCACGGTTACTAAAAGGTAAACGGGGAGAGTAAGTGGAGTTGGACCACCCAACATATGGAATAGTTGGCCTTGAGATTCACACAGAAATGCAGTAGGATTGGCATTAATAGTTTGAAGGATATCATCCCAAAACTTTTTGCTAGAGCCAAGACAGTGTTTTGTCTTATATGCTTTTAAGCGGCATCTATTTTTGCTTACAAGGCATCTATTTATGGCCATTTGTTTAGTTTCAGTAAAACTTTGACAGAGTTGTTATAGTTGCGACAGTTACTTCTACCTGAAACATGCTTATTTAATTCTAGTTCTCAAAACCGAGTACATTTGTCAATTTTGTTTGTCTGCAAAGATATGATACCAGTATCTTGTGACGTTTATATGTATTATGATAGTCACATTGACATGAAATGAATTTATCAGGACTACTTTGATGAAGACCTTAACGTACCATACAGCATATAGAGAAGCATGGAAGGGTCTCAAAATTACGTGCATATGTTTCAAGTCCTCATAAATTATTGGAGTGTATATGACTTGATGAGTTTAGTAGCGTCTTATTTGTTTGATAAGAATGCAGAATGAATGATATTCTGCTTCCCTTGTAGGCTCAAGATATAGTTGCGGGGATAGGTAAGGTCTTCTGAGTATCCTGTTGTCGTATTAACTATCCAGTTTGAAACCGTAAACTATTTCAACGATATCGTTTTATAACGTGCGGTAAAATATGCCATCTTTAATGTACATCGACAAGGTATGAACATTTTGATGCAGTTGGTTGAGGTAGTTTGGTGCATATGTTCTATTCGGAACGATTGGTATTCATCGCAATGCCATGCCGCCCTTACAAATCAGACAAATGGCAGCACGAGGCTTCAACAGACCCTTTTGGCTAGAATTATCAATTTACCTTAGCTGAGATGTATTGATGCAGCACAATATTTCACTATATTCACTCCTAGAATAACGGTCATCATATACGAGAAAGGCAAGCTGGGATAAAGTGTGGGGATGGTATTTTATTGACTTGAGCGTTTTTGCAAATATCTCTGTGTTGAATTTGTATTGTTTAGTACTGAACGCATAGGCATTGGAAGGTACCTCTTTTGTCATGCCACGAAGGATTCTGCGGCTATATTCTATCCAGAAAGGGTATAAGGAATACCCTGTATAATAAGGAATACCCTGCAAATATGTCGAGTGGGTTGCTTGTTGTGACACCGACGCTTATATCTGATGCTATCCGAAGCATAGGACTAACCGTGTTGGTCTTGTAACATCTATTCAAATAAACAGTTTCTCTAAGACTGATGCAGAATTATCTAGTCCACTTACCCACACTTTGCGGATACCTTCTGTTCCGACAGATGATCTCAAAACTATTGTTAATCGATACTTTGACGAGTATTAACTTAAGTTATTTTTCAGCAATTTTACATAAATTTTTATGGTATTATTCCAAAAATCGTATGTCTCAAACTTTCGCTATCTGTAACAAATAACTGAGTCCCGTGAGATTGCGAATGTTGGCAGTAATTGAAGGCGTCTTCAAATATTCAATTTTTAATATATCGAGATTTTCATCTTGGTTCCACATGTTTTATGTCGAATGAACATCGAGTGGCAAATCATGGCGTTGGTCTCGTCGAGTTACAAACTGACGAGACCAACGTGATAATTTATCAGAAAGTGAATGGGAGCCTAGCGTTCCAAACAAACCATGTAAAGTAAGCGGTATGTCGAAGTAACGTCAGGTCTGGGCAGGACGCAACTGGTAATTTTGGTGATGACGAAGTTCATTGACATATAACAGTTTTCACTGCAACATTGAAATTTTTCTCCCTGCTTGTAGGCAAAGGATTTAACCGAACTCTTTGGTGCGTCTGAATAATTGAAGATATCATTATAAGATATGAAGTCAGAGACAATGCTGCTTTGGAACTGAGACAGTCGTAGACTGTCACCGCTCTTATGTTTAAAGTTTCCATGCGTTACAGTTAAGAATATTTGGTTTTGAATCAAGTCTTTTATACACAAAATATTTATTCGCAATAACTGTATAATTACTACAATTATGTTTGTTGTATTCTTCAAATATTTTATAAGTAAATATCAGCTACAGTAACGCACAGTGTGCTACGTACTTTTGTATTTTGGCGCATAGGCTTACGGGAGGCTGGAACGTTCGCGGAGTTGACAGCGTCGTAAAAACTTTGTCCGAATGGCGTTCAGTTTCAAAATTTCCACAGCTTCGGGTGCACTGCTTCGCCCCTTAACGTTTCTGCCTGTATGCTTATGTGTCAGTGTTAACGATAAGTGATTTCTCAGTTTAGAACATGTTGAGACAGTAGCGATGGAAAGCCGCATGCGCTCTTGAGGAAGTATAGGATCTAGTTGTAGTAGAAATACTGAAAACTTAATCTAATTAAGGGATTTAAGTGTATTTTTTAACCAACCCAAGGGCCACCACGTAGTGTGATGTAAACCGTACAAGCCGGAATAGGAAACAGGTGATAATTAGGTTAAAAATTCTCTTTGTTCTACTCCATAGAATCATAGTACTTCCTTTATTGCACTGTCAACCGGATCCCTGTTATATCCTACAAAGTTGAGCACCAATTGACTTTTTCTGTTTAACCATTACCCAACTACTTGCATCAAGAATGGATGATAGTCTTATATATCCATTTTTCTACCGAACTCCTAGAATTCACACTCTTTAAGTCCATGAAATAACATTAAATCCTGAAAAGGCATGAGCATTCTCATGAGCACATAGAACGATAGTGTAGAATCGGCACTTAAATGATAAAAACACAGACTATGACGTAAGTCTGACATGCATAAGATGATACATCTAAAAAGCAAAAATATACATTTTTCTCCTATTATTTCATTTGATTGATTTCCTCCAATTTCTTAAAAACTAACTGAATGGTATATGTGGTCTTGTTTGTGTTTAAAGCAAAGCAAACAAAGTAAGTACGAGATCATGAAGAGTAATAACTAGCACTGATTTCACTGGTATGTATGATAGGACCATTTGAATAAATAAAAGAGAGAGCAGATAAGGTACATCCACATTAAGTTATTTTTCGTTTCATTCATTTTACACAGCCACCTGCTAAAGCTTTATTGAGTAATAGTTTTTAAGGCACCAGGTGTGTCAATAGGAACAAGATAAACCCTACAGCAGAAACTAACACGTGAAAAGGTACCTCACATATGTCCATTCAATTAAAAAGTAACAGAATGTTCTCCATTTTCCTCTTCTTACTTGCTGCCCTAAGACTGTTATGCCCATGCCCTTGCAACCTCACGGAACGTTCTCTCCACACCAGATCTCCAATGTTATGCATACTTCCCAATGCATTTTACTTACATATAGCAATGAGGAGTATGGACGTCGCTCACGGTCCGCTGTTTATGTACCTCAATTTTTACAAGAAATGTCCCCTTGTGTCAGCTACCATTCTACCTCCTGCTCCCTCGTGTACGGCCCCTCCACTCCATGACCATGTCTCTTTCTGATCGTATTCTTCCATTCCATGACCATGTCCCTTTCTGATCATATTCTTCCATTGCATGACCATGTCCCTTTCTGATCATATTCTTCCATTCCATGACCATGCCCCTTTCTGGTCATATTCTTCCATTGCATGACCATGTCCCTTTCTGATCATATTCTTCCATTCCATGACCATGTCCCTTTCTGATCA
>JANTCA010090905.1:0-13554 GCA_024741275.1 Chironex yamaguchii
AAACGAACTCTTTCTGCCTACAGAGTACTGGTTTTCGTGTTTTAATGTAGACAGACTCCAATACACTTAGATGAAAGTAAGATCTAGCTGTGCCAATTATACGAAAATTGTCGTTCTTATACGTTTTGACGCATTCTGAGTTTTCTAGTAAATGTTGGCCTATGGCAGAACTGCATGTTTTGGTAGTCATTTTCGCTTTGCAAGCTCGAGATGGCTGTTCTTTAGGAGAAATTGATGCTTGGTGTACAGTGGCTGGAACATGTTGTTTGATCCTGTAACCCGATCTTTGAGACGTGCGACCTGCATGCCGAACTTCACATCGGCAGAAGAAGTAAAATACTACCAAGCTTTTTTGTGTGGTAGGTACACAATCCTTGTGAATGGATGGCAATATCTTCTTAGTTGTGAAAACAATTCTTGGATTGACAGCAGAGAAACACTTAACTACAGCTTTTTTAGTCTGTGTTTCCATGCGGATAGAAACATTGCCTAGCCAAGGAAAATTTAAGTATACAGGACATTTTTTTGAGGCCCGAAGATTTTTCAGTTGCAAAATCAGTGATCTTTGGTAAACAAAATGTGACCTCATTTGGTATCCTACCCTTAAAAGGGAAAAAAATCTTAATGCACCGAATTGGCTGAAAAACAAAGCGAAAAGTAACATGTCTTGAAAACAAGTTTTGGAAAGTTTAGAAACTTGATTACGAATACGCAAACAACTTTGACCAGTAAATGGTAATGAAAAGTGAAGAATTAATTTGGGAGCTAGAATATAAACTAAATTGGGGATACCGTTCTTTGACAAAAAAAGGAGCAAATGCAAAAGTCAATAAGCCATAAATATATTCATTATAAGACATTTAGCTACGGAGTCTTCTCTAGTTAATATGAAAGATGTGATAGCTAGGACAAATGTTAAAATAAAGAACTAGCAGACAACTAATATGATCTTTCTTATAAGAAAATTGAATAAAACTATCAAAATTAGTAAAAAGACCAGTAAAAGTAGGCTTTTGATAAACGAGGGTGTTAAAGCCACTAGAAGTTCAGCTTAAATGAATGCACAGAAAAGGCATTTTACACCTTTTCACTTTTTTCTATTTTTTGTGATGCATTGCACAAAAATATTACTTGTACATCTGTACGGATGTCTTTTCTAATAATTTCTTTTTCGACGAAACATTAGAGTAATAATTAGAGTTGCAAAAGCCTTGTTCTAATATTAATTAGTAGTATACGTTTTCCATCTGGCTTATCAATTGCTTCTGGTTATAATAAGTACAATATTTATATGGAACAACTTAGACCTATTATGGAGGATTCGACCAAAATAAATCGAACATGCAATTGAGATCGTCCTTGAAAGGGTCCATCATTCCTGTTCTATGTTGATAACCTATTCGTTCAAAGTTAATACTGAAGAGTCTATCATCCTTTATATTCGAGCCAAAGAAGTATAAAAAAATCTTGAGAGTTAACATCAGAGCGAGGTTGAAGCCACCTTGCGATTCAAGGAACTTGGTTTGTATGGCAAAAGATTCCCTTTGTATGCTGTATACTGATGGCATGTGCTTGTCTTGAATTTAATAATGGTCATATCTTGTGCTGTTTTTGGTTGTCAGAATGAGAAAAGAAGATTGTACACGTTCGTCAAGATGATGTTGAAGGTCAAAACTGTTAGAATGTGATGGAAATTGACGTTAGATTAGACGAAGTTGATGGCGCTGAGGCACAAAGGCCTACCTCAATTCATTGGTTAATTCTTAAGTGTACAATGTTCATACCAGTATGATTCGTACTGATTTTAGATTTACAGGATATTTCTCTGAATAAAAAATGTATAGTTATCTAAAATAGTGTTTACAAATGCAGCTGTATGTTGTTAACCCTGATTCTGGGCTTTAAAAATTTGACTTACCTGGCTCACTGATATTTACTAGCAGGGTTGAGAGGACTCATAATAATAAACAACATTTTAGATTTACAGGATATTTCTCTGAATAAAAAATGTATAGTTATCTAAAATAGTGTTTACAAATGCAGCTGTATGTTGTTAACCCTGATTCTGGGCTTCAAAAATTTGACTTACCTGGCTCACTGGATATTTACTAGCAGGGTTGAGAGGACTCATAATAATAAACAACATTTTCAATGTCATTGCTATGGATGCTGACTGTTATTAATTTTAAAGCAAATTATATGTCAATACATGGTCATACAATGCGGGGGACAGGAAGGGCAATTGCCTCCCCCCTGAAATTTTCAAAGTTTGGTTTGGTATTTTTCTATAACGTAGGTGCAAGTCCTATAGAAAAAAAGTTACCGAAAGCCCTATCACAGCAGAGTTCATGCACAGGCAATGCATTAACTTCAATAGAAAAGTCAGGACTACTGACTGTATTTGCGTATGCATATCACTGAATGCTCATTATTTAAATCCGAAATACGAATTTTTGTAAGCATTTTCTTATGCTTGCTTAAAATGATGTTCTATGTCCAAAACTTCTATGACGTTGATGTATGACCTGCCAAATAGATTACAATTCTGGTTCTCTTCAAAACTGTATGTCGGACGTGTAAGTAAACCCTTTTCTGCCTTAGAAACCTCGTATTGAACCTCGTTTTGGAGGCTTCAGTTTGTAAACTTGCAAGAAGCCTCGAGTTGACTCTCTAGCTTTTCTTATACTTTACTGATTTGAATAACTTAGTTAGCGCCAAAATAAACAGATGAGTTAACTTTCTCTACAAAGCAGTACCATTTACATCTGTAATAAAGTAAGTTAAACAATGTCATTTTCACACAAACTTAAAAGAATCAGTTTGCTAATAATTTGTCAAATATTGATTTCAAAGTTTTCAAGGCGGCCTTAGTTACCGACGAAAAAAATTGGAATACCTGTTACCAACTGCCCCTCTGAATTCAAACTTGTACTACATCGTATGTATGTTGATGACACCGTTTAATTAGGGACAGGGAACATTTTACAAGTTAAGAACATCTTATTGAAAATAGTTTTCCTTTAGGGTTGACTGAGTTTGTTAATAAATCTTTGTTGGACATAAGTTTGAACCTAAGCGCCCCTCTCTTCAAGAAACTGAAATCTCACTTTTAATTTGTATACTGTATCTAGGGGGGAGGGGTATAGTTTACAAATTAAAAGCAGAATATGCAGAGTCATCAAACAGTGCTAACAAGGTACTAAACGTAAAGTTATTTTTCGTTCCCCAAACGGTTTCAGTCGTTTTTTGTCTTTAAGACCGCTTTCCAGTTCTCTCATTTTCTTCACTGCGATGTACAAATTTCAGCGTTCAGACTGCCATGTCACTTAATTTTGTAAAACATCACGCAACTTAATTACATGCTGCATGGAGCATTTGGGTCGAAACTGGGTCGAAAAAAATGCAGACGAGTCCCTCAACCATCCTGGACCACGTTAATGAAAGAGGATGTCTAGCATCACTGGAAGATTTCTCGGTGCTGGACAGGGCTTCCAACGATTCTGACATACTTATTCATGAAAGTTTACTTACTTCACGCGACTACCCCTCTCTTAACTCCCAACAGTCCTCTATTTCTTTAGTTCCTTTTTGACTATATACCCATGGGCCTTTCTTTTTTATACTTGTTTGTTCTTTTTTGTTTGTTTGTTTGTTTGTTTGTTTTATTGTTTTTGTGTGTTTGTCTTTATACCCCACATTCTTGTGCTTTCCCACATTCTTGTTTTCACTAAAGTTTTGTTTTTCTTCTTTATTATATTCCGTCAATATTAATTCTCCTACAACTTAATGCAACATCAATTTCTGATGATGAAGAATGGAATGTCTCCGAAACGTTAACAAATGATTATTGCCTTTTTATTGGAGTGTTTTCCTTGTCATACACAACATTTTATCGTCGCAGTACTTGTACTTCGTTCACTAATTATACAACGTTTTCCTCCCAATACACAAATTTCTACTACCTGCTAATGAAGGCCGAACGTTCGTTTGACCATTTCCGGTTTAATCGCGTTTTGGCCATAGTTTTAAATCCCTTTTGTGGTGAGTTAAATAGCCGACTTGCATTAAATTAAGTTTTTTGGTTATTAGATCTTGGTAATTAACTAGTTTAGTTTGATTTGCTGTCTATTTGCTCTTGGCGGACATGTTTTTAGTTACTACGCGGGTTTCATCTTCTCTACATAATAGAGGCCACCGTCTGCCAATTCAGTGTCCTAGACTGTACAGTTGAGGATACAAACGTCTATTTTATCCGCAGGGTATTGCCCGCGGGTTATTTGCGGATAAACTCTCTTTAAAAAGAATAATAATTGTTTTAAAACATTGTGTTAGTACAATGTTCAAAACATTTTCTTTCTATTGCGTTTCAACCTCACTCAAACGTCTTTGTCGTTCTACAACAGAAGTGTAATAAATGCGACAAATTCCTTCAGTTAGGGCATTTAATAGAAGGTACACCGTCCTTAAATCTGGTTCATTGCTTCCATTTTGAGATGATGCAATAGTCAACAGTGAGCAAGAGTATGAGAGCTATTTACTTCTCAATCGTTTTTCAACTTGGTGTGAATGGGCTGCAATGATCATTACAGTGGATAAATGTGTGACATTTGGCAAAAAACTGCTATAATAAGATCTGTAGTAGTACACCACGACTCTATCCTAACTTCCTTTACTTCTACTTTTGTAAAGAACACAGTTATATATGCTGATCTTTCTGAGTACTTCAGCCAGTCAGTCATAACTTGGCACGAATTACGTCCCGACCTACATTTAACACTATCTAGTAAATGCCTATACATCCTGGCTTTGAATTAAATCTGCACGATTACTCTCTACATAAGCAGCAAGAGTATGATAACTTGATTAAAGGGCTGGCAAATCAGTATGAACAAATCAAATTCATCAACCTTTCAATCAGTACTCTTGGGATTTTGGTAAAACATCAACAGATTTCATCAGTATGTTAAAGGATTTAGGATAAGGTAATAATGCAAAGAACTACATCGTCAAAAAAAATTATCAGTGAAGTTGTCTATTCTGATCTTTCTGGGTACCTCAGCCTCTCAGTCATAACTGGGCACGAATTACGTCCCGACCTTCTTTTAAATGTATCTAGTAAGTGTTTATACATCCTGGAACTGACCGGTGGCTTTGAATCCAATCTGCATGATAACTCTCTACGTAAACAGCAAAAGTATGATAACTTGATTAAAGAGTTATCAAATCAGTATGACCGAGTCAAATTCATCAACCTATCAATCAGTACTCTTGGAATATTTGGTAAAACGTCCAAAGATTTCATCAGTATGTTAAAGGATTTAGGATACGACAATAATACAAAGAACTGCATCGTCAAAAAATTATGAACATTACAATAAGAACTTCATATTACGTATTTTACTCAAGAAATAAAGAATGGACACATCCAGAACTAATGAAATTCTAGAAAAAATAACTGTAATTCTTGAAAATATTGTGTTAGTTGAGTTTATTTTTCCCATGTGAAAGTTTCAAGTAGTCAATTCCAAGTTACCTGTAAAGTGAGACTTGAAATTGTATTTTAACGTCATAAAGAAATAAATTGAGTTTGCACATTACTACTACTATTATTACTACTACTGCTGTTACTGCTGCTGCAATAATGGCCACGTTTTATGGCGACTATTCTGACCAATGTTGTTAAGGAGTTAAGCTTTCCATTAGGACTTTTGTGAAATATTACTTGTGGTTTCTGCTTGGCAGTTGAAATAATTCAGATATGTTAATGTCCTTTTTGGACGTAATCAGTTTGTAAGCCACTATAAATTTCAAATGCATATCACCCTTCAGTTAAGTATTTAATAATAGATTTGTCGTTGCAGGACGTATTTGTACTAGCATGGTATCAGGATGGATACAGAGATACAATTGCTCTTCTGTAGGCATTAATATAAAGCTCCTGATTATAATCTGACCCTCATATGTCAAGTTTTCTCATTAGCGTCAAGAGAGAGGAAAAGGTTTTTGTAAAGAAACACTGATAGGCTCCTGTTACACAGAGAGCATTGTCTACAAACGGGCTTGTTTCATCAATGAGCGAAGTGTTATTTGATACCAAGCGTTTGACGTAAGGAGCTCTTCTCAGTGGCGCTGCAGACGTCAGTGGGATTCATATTTCTATTCCAAGAGATAACGCTAGTAGACCTGCCCAAGAGTGCCTGACATTGAGGTTACAGGCTAGTAGGACATTTTGATTGCAGGGTAGTAAGACATTGGTATGTAGGGTGATCTGATACTGGGTTTGCAGGGTTGTCCAACAATGTGATTGCAAGGTGGTCTCACTCTGAAGTTGTAGAGTGATCTGACAATTTGGTTGCAGGGTACGCCACCGAACCAAGGGTTGTCATGGGTAAAAGTTGAATTACATCGTTCATTACATTGACATATTTTTGTCAGAATTGATATTTTTAGGTCTATAACGAATTTCTGAAATTTTGCCACATTTTTAGGGCTGAAATATTTCGAGGCTTTTTGATCCCCACCACAAGGTCGATTGAAAAGTAGCTAAAGAATTAATGAGACAAGAATAATGAGACAAGAATAATGGTAATACAATAGGAAAACATACTTTATTTTAAATTGTATTATGCGGTAAGTTTATAATGAAATGTCATCGTTGTCTTGCCGCTCGAGATGACAATAACAAATAAAAGATGAGGACGAAAAAACCATATAAGTATATAAAGTATATATGTGTGGTCCGTTTCATTTAACGTCCATTTCCCCTTGATCAGTTAGACTTATTGTAAAACGTCAAAATGTCTTCTCGGCCCAAAACACAGTTCAATCTACTTGTATGACAATTCAAGTTCCATTTTTTCTACTAGTAGGTGGATCAAGGAGGTTTTGCTTCTGTCTTGGAATTCAACTTGTAATTAACCGAAATTGGATGACAGGCTGTTTGACACGCAGCGTAAAAACAATTTCGATTTGCGAAGGAAAACTACAGTTTAAAAGAATAACAAATATTATGATATAATATTTGGGGCTGTGTCATAGTGTCATTCTTATTTCTTCTAACAACTCATCATGGCAAACGTACCGTGAACCTGATGCAAGGATCCTTAAGGGTGTAGTGGAAAGGACTGAATGATGCACTTGGAAAAGTTTTGGTTCGACTCCCCGTTTTTTGGCTCATTTAGATGCAGTTCTTATTGCCAGTTATGCCTGTTGGACAGAAATGGATTAAAATGGCCTCATCGTATTTGAAGTTGACAGTGGCGTAACATTTGCAACCTTTTCACTTCTGCTATCCTTCCTGAGATGAGCAGAGTTCTTTTTAAGGGACTCAAGATGTACCTTATCGCATGTTGATGAAGCAAAGACCTTATGTTCCTGTTGCCCTTGGGAGTTTGAAAAACCCAGTCCAAACAAAGGTGGCCTACTTCAACTTCGCATAGTTTTACATCACTTAAGTTCGCTTCAACCAGTTCATAGTTTGAATCCACATCTTACTACCCAGATAGCTCTATCATCTTAAAAAGCTGGCTTTTACTTGTGATTCTTGTGAGACTTCTTATCGGCAGCAGCACTAACCTCGCAATCGAGGACAGTTTGCGTGTTTAAAGCTTGGCAAGATTTTAAAACAATAATGTAGAGAAATTTGTCTACATGAATACCTGGCTTTTCTGTAGAAAAACTATGCTGCCACCCTCGTTAATGTGAGCGCCGCTTATCGTTTTAGACCCACCCTTATAATTCTACAAGTTCTGGTTAAAATAATTTACAGAGTTCCTCAAAGAATTTCTGTATACTAATCATGTAATTTAAACCGTTGCCTACAAATTTGTAATTCCCGTTTATTCAATTGTCATAGCGTTTTAATTCCATGACTTGTGTGCAAATAGTAATCTTCCGCTTTAGATCAGCATATGAGTCATGACGCTAATGGTCGCCCTACACGATTTTGATCACAATCTATCTTTTGGATTATATAGCCATTAACTAGACTGTAAAATATCTATAAAATTCATTCAAAATATATCATATAACAGAACTTTAAAGAAAGATGAAGACAGTCTACAAACACATCAGAACGAGTTACCTGGAGATTGAACACCCAGAGGAAAGAAGCTAAGAAAAATAGGATCCTTTGAACTTTCATCTGTCCTTGTCTCTTCTAAGTATCTTCCTTATTCCAGAGAACCTGTTATTGAAATATTTCTATTTAATGTTGTTTTTCAGTGTCAACTTAAGTTAAATATGTACATACACATGCTATATATTTAATGCAGATCAAACAGCAAGACAAGGTACCCTACCATACCAATTCTGAGGTGTATCACTGAACACAAAGTAAATGTTTCTGTCTTTTAAAGTTTAATTGTTCGATCGACCAAGGAAATGCGACGCAATGGTTTGAATAGGTACAGCCTAGAAAGGTCAATAAAGCTATTTCCTTATGTTAAAGACTTAGTATTGTTCCTAATCTCTCACAACGTAGCGTTGTAATTAAATGGCAGCTTCTATTTCTCTCATCATCACGCACATTTTCATGTTAAACATAAGAAACTGAGTGATTATTTTAAATTTTCTTCTTTCTGTTTAAATAATATGTTGTCCAGCTTGGCAGTAGCAGTTAAAGTAACCTTTTGTCCCGAAATATCAGCAGATTCCTGTCGGCTATACGGAAGGACAGAGGGACTTTTAGAGGAAGAGACTTAAGTCAGACATCTCTTCATTATAGGGTTAGCAACGATCACCCACGGAGACTCTACAGTATTACAGTATGTTGGAACACGCGTACTGCAGATCTAGCACGACTGAACGTCACTATTCATTTTGAAAGCCCAACAGTTACTTAGGTACTCTAAAGCTTAACGTTCAATGATTGATCTTAATTGAAACCTTCTTTTCAGGGTCGAAATGAGACAGTTTTATACTTCTTAATTAAAACTAAATTTTGGTAAGTTTGAAATCGAACTGAGCATACTTTTGCCAATGTCTTCCAATGCACTCACCTTTGGGTTTGTTCTACCGCCATCTTCACTGTTTTCTATAATAGCAATGATAATCATCGTCGCATGGTCAGAGTTTAACCCAGGTCAGATTGTAGGAACAAAGCTTGAGGGAGGGAGCTACTAGCCTTTGCAGTTGGAGTAAAGGTGTCTAAAATGTCTCTCGCCCCACTGAAGACTACAAAAGAGATTACCTCCGTATCCGCTGCCAACTTGTAGGTTATAATATACTCACTAAATAATATTGTTATCGTTGCTTAAAAACTAATAATCCCCTCATAATTTTCGTGCGTTGCACCTAATAAGTAAGGTTGAGGAGAGTAGCCAATACATTTGCAGTAGAGGGGTCTAAAATGTCTTTCATACTACAGACCTGCCCATATGTGGCATAACACCCACATCTTGGGTAAGGTCGTTTAACAAGGGCTTGATATTACGTGTTGTCTTCTTTGCTATAAAACCATATGCTTTAAATAAAGAAGACCAGGACGCCAGAATGGCAGAACAATGGAATGAAATTCTTGCAAGTACTGTGATTTGATCGTTCTCTTTTGAAGGTGACATGGGTCATATTTCCAGTTAAAATATGTCGGATTGAGGGTGAACAAGGCCGATGAGCAATGAGTAAGCTCACACATTGGAACCGGCATCGGCTTTGCACAACTGTATAACAGTCTTATAAAAGAAAATTTTTTTGAAACACCGTTACAAATTGTAGGTCGTGCCACGATCAGAGCTAATTGGTTTGGTATCAAGCGAATGCAAAATTTCTCTTGTCACACACCTTTTTCTGTGGTTCCGAGTATAGCTGATCACAATTAGAGTCACTTGAAGATAGCTGACAGCTCAGTCCTCCTTTGTTGATTTATAACGGAACAATATATATATTCTCTCGAAATTACTGAACTTATTGTTATTTCAGAAATGTGTGTGTAGTTCCCATCATGTGTTTAAAAACTGCCCTAGTTCCTAATAATAACGAATCCTTTAAAAGTTTCATGTGTTCAAACAATATAACCGTTTATACTATATTATATTATATTATATTATATTATAAACAATATAACTTTAGTCACTTGTTCATTATCACAGACCTATTCAGGACATTGCTTGAACATTTCATCAAAATCAGTCTGCAAATTTTTGAGCTATGTTCCTTGCAGACAGACAGACAGACAGACAGACAAATATTTGTTGGGAAAAACATCGCCCCTTCGCGCAAGTAATAAATTATTCCATACCCATTATTCGATTTAGGATTCTTTGCCAGCGCGAGAGCAAGGCGTGATTCTCTTTAGTTGGGATTCCAGATCTGTTTAAAGCAGTCGATTCTAGACCGGGTCATCACAAAGACTTAAAAAGTAGTACTTAATGCTTCCATGCTTAGCACTGAGCACTTGCGGGATAGACGATGGGAGATAAACACACAGTTGACCAACCCCCTATTGTAACATTCACTATACTTGCACAGCTTTGTGGACCAAGGAAATGGAGGTGGGCGCCTTTGCTTTACAAATTGTGTGCGACTGAACTTTGATATTGACGTACTTTAGCATAATAATCATAACTGGTTGTATCGAAGGCTGCCTCAAATTTCCACACAAAAACATAAAAGATACTTTGTCATCAGTGATTATATAAAGGCATTTGCTATGCCTGTTTCTATTTCTGTGTACTTTTGCACCTCATATATTGGCATTCTTTATTGCTTCATACCATGCTGCGCGGTATTTTGCTATGCATTGCTATGTTATATTACAACATGACACGGTATGCTATATTATAACATGCAATGCTATGGTATGTTTAATAATGCTATGTTTAACCATGCTATGCCAATGCTATATTGTACCATACGCTAAGCTAAATTAAGCCGTACGTTTTGACATATACCATACCACGCTGTACTAGCTTATTCTATATATTGCTATGCTATATTACACAGTGTAATGGTACAGTATAGTATAGCAATGCTTTTTTATGCTTTTTTTTGCTTTAAACCACACAGTTTTTTGCAATATTGTAGTAAAAAGACCTTTGTTAGGTAAAATACAATGTTATACTTTATTATACTGTTTAATACTATGCTACATTATGGTAGACAACGTTATAGTATACCGTAGTTTGCCATTTCCTGCTATATTTTACTATACAGTAATATCGTTTATCATACCATACAATGCTGTGCTATATTACACTATATAGTCCTATGCTTAATTATACTTTACAATATTTCGCTATATTTTTACCATGTAGGAATGTGCTATAGTATACCATAGATGTCTATAGTAGATGAAAATACGCAATGATTCTACTATGTTGTACAATATAATACTGTACTATAGTGTGTCATACGGTGGTTTTCTACATCATACCATAAAGGGTTATGCTATATAACGCTCTAGAATGCAATACAACATCCACCTCAATACCATATACATAAACAATATACCGTATAAGCAATTGGTATATTGATAGATAAAGACGAAATAGATGACGAACCTTATCTCTTTTCTTTCTCTATTGCTCCGCGATATTCATAATTTTTTATATTCTGGCTTCCGGCTAGCTTCCAGAAATAGCGTAGTACACAAAACGTAGATTATTTAAGTAAGTATGTTACTTTTTAACCGATCTTTAAGGACACTATTTCACCGTTTCATTTGCCGAAGGACAGCACTTCTTTTATTTTCCTTACAATTGGTTTTATTACTGTAAATGTGTCGTTTTGTTTTGCCCTTGTTAATTTGATGCGTCACGTGCAAGGTCTATACGAGGAGACAAACTTTTGAGTAGATGCGTTTCCAATTACAGGCTTTTATAAAGCCCAGTAATTTTCCCCGGAGCTTATATTTTTACCTACCTGATCTTCCAGGTCCTCCCGAACAATGTTGGTCATTTATAAAAGAGCTTGGTTTAGGCATTTTTTTCAGAGCGACACGTTTAACAGAGTGTTTCCTGATTGCCAAAAATTGCAGAAACTACTTTCAAACAAATTTTGTTCTGTGTTGGCTTCTCAAAACGTTAAAAAAATCAACAACGGAAAGTTTGCCGCGTCAGAACCTTACTAATCAGACGTGAGTCTGATAAATTGAAAAATTTATGAAGCTAAAAATGAGCCTCCCCTAATAATATGTCGGAGGCGTTATGCTGAATATATTTTGAGGGAACAGGCATTACGCTATGACCTAGCATGACAGATACTGCAACTCGGTACAGAAGTTGTTATAGTGTTAAATATAGGAATACTATATCAAAGCCATATCTGTCTCGTTCAAAAGTATTAGACAACGCTTTGACTTTATGCCAAAACCGTCCCAAATCATTTCTTGAAATTTTTATCGTGCACCATTTTGATTGCTTTGACGTCGCAATACCGACGATATCCTAATGGGTCGAGTGCTCACTTTTATGTTGAATGCTACGTAGAGTTTAGTAACTTTAATTCCATTTGCAGAGTCAACTGGTGGCGTCAGCGACTGCATTCGGCCAAAAATGTTTTCTTATCCGAAATCATTGCATCCAACTCTGTCGAGACGCACTCCAGATCATCCTTGTGGAAATGTGCCGAAGTGAAGAAAATGAAACCGATATAACCCGTGGAGTATCCTTCCTGTCATTTCTCCTTGAGCTTCGTTTTCTGTCCGCCCATCTGCCTGTCTGTCTGGCGTCTTCGTCTCCAGTCACTTTGCCAGTTATCTCTTTGCTTCTCTCTGTTGCTTTTCTCCCTTTCTAGGCCTCTGCCTGTTTGCCTCTGTCTGTCTGTCTGTCTGTTTATCTTGTATTTTGGCACATTCTATATTCTAATGTCTTATTCAAGCACGTTTAAGCTTCCATCTCTCGTAAGCATTATCACCTGAAACAGCTTACTAAACAGAAGGTGCTTTTTTTTCTCTGGCGACTTTTGATCTCCATCAGTGTGTCTATTTAGCAATCCTTACTCGGATATGAAAGGATTTTTCGCTACAAGTTAAGGCACGCCTCAGTAGAAGCGACATGTTTCATAATCTTATATTTTCAATGAACTGTGTTATGTCTGGTAAACTGTGCTGTTATTTGAAGCTTCAGCAAAACAGACTGTGCAACATACATAGGTTCGACCAACTTTATACCCACTGACAGATGGCGACACTTAATCGACATTGATACATCCCTCATAAGCAGAACGCTTTTGTGATACGGCTGTGAGCAAGCAGGATAGGTGTGGGTGGTGTATAGCTGGGTTGGATATTTTCAAAATATAGAAGCAAGCCCCCTGGATATCAGGACACTTAGGTTAAGGGAATATTTGATCCGGATAAGATAGGAGGACTTGAAAACTGTGAAGGTTAAAAACACATTGCTTGCTCAGTAGGTGTCGATACATTTCACAAGAGCACAAGAATTGAGAAAGATCAAATGTGTTTTATTTTCCCAGTGACACAAAAGGAGTATTGGAATATGGATCTGTTGAAGACGTGTTTCAAGGTTACCTTCGATACTTTTAGATAGATAGATAGATAGATAGATAGATAGATAGATAGATAGATAGATAGATAGATAGATAGATAGATAGATA